>PVKZ01000745.1:463168-623415 GCA_004027375.1 Macroglossus sobrinus
GAGAGAGAGAGAGAGAGAGAGAGAGAGAGAGAGACCAGAGAAACATCAGAGTATAGCACAGGGATGTAATCAGAAAAATTTTGATAGTTAGAAATTTCCCTGGATAAATAACCTAACTTTCCATAAACAAATTGCAAGGAGAGAAAACCATTGATTAATAGACAGAAACCATCTGTATTAATTGGACCTTATTTCAATTCAGATTCAAATAGCAAACTTTTAAAAATTAGAAAATTTCTAAAAATGGTAACACATGATGGTTGGAAATCAAGCATTTACTGGATATTATGGCAAGGAACTGGTAGTTAGGAACTGATCATTATTTTAGAGAATTAAGGAATTGGTAATTATTTTAGAGAATTTTATTGTGCTTTAGTTAAAAAGAGTTATAATAAAGGGCTGTATACTGGAGTATTTACAGAAAAAACAGTATGATCAATGGGATTGGTTCAAAATTATATAGGAGGGAATGGGACTATCTGAGAAATATTGACCATTGTGTTATTGGGAGATGAGAAATGGTTACAGGGGATGTCATTATACTGTTTGGTCCACTTTTATATATGTTTGCAATTCTCCATTTTAAAAAAAGTTAGCAAAAGATGTCTAAAGGACAAACAGAACTTAAATAAGAGGTTAAAGGAAAGGTTTTAGCCAGGAGTGAAGGTGTGTAGCTGTAAGCAGGCACAAGTCAGGAAACAGAATTCATTTGTACGGTTGCTGCTTAGAGTTTGAAGAGCAGAAGGACTACAAGGTCAGAATGTCAGGCAGAGGTCAGATTTTGGAAGATTTTATACCCTATGAGAGGTGTGGGGAAACCATCTGCATTTTTTAAGCAGGAGAGGAACATCACTGGAATTGGATTTGGGAGCCAGACAGTGACTGTGAGGAGAATGGATTAAAGTGAAGACAGACAGCAGCAGAGCAGGCTGTTATAGTAATTCAAGGGGAAAAAGAGCTTTTAATGGAAATAAAATTGACAAGGCTTAGTGACTGGATATAAGAGATCAGAAATAAAGAAAAGGTCTAGGTTGACTCCCAGGTATTTGGTTTCATTCTCTGTATGGACAGAGATATAATTAAATTAAAATATAATTATTTTTTTCAGGGATTCGGAGACTCTCAATGTATCTTGAGCTAATGAGATGCCTGGGTATTATAAAACAAAGACTACAAATTACAGTTGGGAGGTAATTCCAACACCAGTGTCCACTTATGTGAAAATCAACAGTCATAGAACATGGTTCTTTGAATCATGCAAATGATTTTCTACGTGATTATAAATAGACATTTAAGTGTTGTGAGCCACAGCCTTGCAATCTTGACAGTACAGATAAGAATATTTGCTTCCCAGTCATTTAGTAAAGACATACAAAAAATTTTAACTTCTTCTGGATTAAACAAATGACGTTTCCAACTGATGGATGCTCCACAGTATTTGTCATTTAAATACGAAGTGAACATCAATTTACTACAATTTCCTAACTTACTCTATGTTAAAGGTCATATTTTCAATAATTGTCTTTCTGTCCATGCCTTTGGGTTTAGTATAAAAGTCTGTTTTAAATATTAAAATTACGACTCTGAAAGTGAAAAGAAATAGGTAAAACAGTAAAGCGTAATGAGCTCTTAAAAGGGTCTATAGCAATGTGAGTTCCACCTCTGGGTCACTTACAGTAAAGTCTCCAGAAATAGGAGAAGAAAACATCCAGAGCATGTATTCTGAAGTTACCTTCAGATATAATGTGTAGTGTTTCCATTTGAACAGATGGTTATTTGTGGCGGTATGAAATGCTGATGGAAACTGTGAGAAACTAAAGCCCACATTGAAATTTGGGTCAATTATTGGTCACCAGGAAAGGTCTTCAAGTTAAAAAAGGCTGTTTGCCTCAAGTCATTGAGTCTGAGAAGGCAGGGAGATGACACTCTCATTAAGTAGTTTTCAACCAATATGTCACAGCTTGTGCAACACTGCAATAGAAGTAACAACAAGCCTGTGAGAGGTGAACCTACCTTGCCAAGGAATAAGCTGTATCCATTTCTTGCGGGGGTCAGTACTACTCAGAGTTCTGGGTTTACCTAGATTTTTAAATTTAGTTTCATGAACAAAATAATATCTGTTTTTACTTACAAGCATACGTATATTACAATCAACTCCACTTTCTTCTCTTCGTAGGTGTTCATTACATAGAGGAGAATTTTTGCACACAGTAAATAATATTTGATGCCTTCACTTGTTCCCGTAATAGACACTAGATGAGACAATGTAATTTGGTTAAATAAACCACACAATACAAATCAGACATTAACTTCTGGGACTCATGACAAGATACCTAGAGTGGCTCATGCTCCTAATTATTTTACCCTTAATTAAGATGTTTTAAAAGCTATAAACTGATCTTAATAGAAAGTCTTCAAATCTTCTGTTTTCTTAGAGTTTATCTGTAGAGTATCATCTTCTCACTCTTTTCAATGGTGTTGACTCTAACTAATAACTAATCCTAGTGGGATTCATGATTTATAATTACATTTGATAAGATTTGGGCATATGAGATCTTGTACATAGAGTCCTACATCTAAGCAGGGAGAAAATATGTTTCCCTGGAAAAGAAAAAAACAACAAAACAACAAAAAGTGTTAGCTCTGCTACACCTCTCCTCTCCCGAATATTAATTTCCTTCAGAATAACGGTTTGATCCACTCCAGATGTAACATTTTATGATCCAGAAAATTTGATGTAACGGCTTTAAAAGGCCCTTAATTAATGTTAATTTTATTATCTTTCATGTTATGATCAAAAGTTACAGAAAATTATCCTGTTTCCTGGAAACTATTTGCTGTGGACACACACACACACACACACACACACACACACACACACACACACACACACACCACTCACATAAGGTTATATGAAATTATGACAAATAGATATTTATTTTTATTTTACATAAACAAATGTTTATTTGAGTATGTTTTTAACAACACATATGTAGAAAATTTAAAGGATAAGAAAACTATTCTAGTCACTAAAATAAAAAAGGTACAATTACAATATCTTTCAAACTTTAATAAAAACCCTGAGTCATTCTATGGATTTTCTCTTTTTATAGAGGGGTTTTGGAATATTTTCTAGTGGTAAGAGTCTAAGAATTGCTGAGAATAATAAATATATTTTAATGTATGATTGAAATCTATCTTCTATACTCAACAAAAAATATTCAAGTAATATCAGCCATCTGATAAGTGGCATTTTGTCTTGCAATTAGGACAATAGTAACTATTACAGTACATCAATTAATATTCTTGGTTCTGTGATGGAGAGAAAATAAAGTTTGATCTCTGTAACTTTCCATTATTTTAACATAAATGTGTATAAATTTTCTACTATTCATTTCAAACCTTTAAAAATATAGTTTCTACATATACTAAAGATTTCTTTGTGGTTCATTTTCCTCGTGCTTAAGGCCTTAAGCTCTGCATGCCAACTACATACCAAGCAGCTGTTGCTAGGATGTATCTGTTTCCATAGCAATAGATGAACTCTTCAGATGCAACTAGAATCCCTCTTCTTCTTTGCTACCCTATCCCTTGTCCATATGTAAATCAGTGTCTAAATCTTTAATTATAATGAAATTATTTGAAGTAATAATATCCTGCATTTAATATCCATGCATGTAGAGAATAGTACAGTATGATATTAACTGTTTTTTTTTCTTTTAAGATCTGCATTCTTTTCCTAAATCATTTAGACTGCAGAAATTCCTATGACCCAGGGATTAACACCACGCCAAGTTAATTAGCATCAGAAGCATTTTCTGCCAATGCACTTTTCAGAAAGAGCAATTAATAGGAGAAAACAACTAAGTGCAAACTGACACTTTTTTTTCTTCCCTTTTTAAATTAAAAACAAAATTTCAATATGGAACCAAGAATGTGTTACAAAAATAACAGGCACTATCATCCACATGGGGCTGAGCCGGTCCATTTTGGGCACAATCCCAAATTCCCCACATCAATGAGGGTTGACCCTTTGGCAGTGTTCCTGAGCTTCCCAAGATCTCCAGTTCTTGGTGTGAAGTGTCACCATAATTTCTCTGGCTGTACAAAGGACTCTTAAGATTACCCCACTGAATCTAAAATTGTCACTACTGATCTTACTTTCTATTGCCGCTATTCAGGAGCTTTTAAAAATCAGCAGGATCAATAACTTCGCTTGGCCAACTGACAGAAGCTCTTAAAGAAATAGAAAGAGAAGCAGTAGAGCTGTCACCAGACACCTTTCATATTGTTCAATGATCCCTGCCAAGTGCTAAACGGACTGAGGGCTTGGCAATAACTGGGAGAAATTGGAAAAGTAAAGACAGACAGAGATAAAAATCTTTGCAAAGAGTGTTTGGATGGAGTCAGAAATAAACTCTTGTTTTGGGAATACAAACATGATACTGGGTTCTTTACATAACTTTAGAGTGAACAAGATTATTTTTTGTTTTATGTTTCTCTTCAGAAGCAGACTCCCTCTTCTGTGCAAGTTCCTGCTTCTCTACCCATCCATCTTTCCCAAAGGTGGAGGTAAAGAAACTCTATGTTCTTAACCAAACATATGTTTGAAAATAAACCATACATGGAAGTCAAGGTGAGGTTGTGTGTGTGTGTGTGTGTGAGTGTGTGTGTGTGTGTGTGTGTGTGTGTATTTTTACAAGGACATATTCATGTCTTAGTTAATAGAAATGAAAATCTAGTTAAATATCAGAATTGCATTTCTGTTGGTGATTTGTCTTTAAAAATACTCCATAAGAATCCTTTACAAAACACCTTCTATTTCATTTGAGAATGACAGAGATCGCCACTCTCAAACCATAGAGAAGGGTTTCTTGTCTTTAGGTCTTTTGTTCTTGCTATTTGTTTTTCCAGGAATAATTCTTCTCCAAATTTTTGCCTATAGATAATCTTTCTGCTCCTTGAAGTTCAAGCTCATTTTCTTCACTGCTGTTTTTTTTTCCCCAGTGCATGAAACAAGCCTGATTTATGGTAAGGGTCAAAATATATTTGATGAATAAAAGAATATTTGAAATGCTCATTCCATATGGCTTTTACCTCTGGCCAAAGTATTTTTGCCTGCCTCTAAATATCTATACCATTGTGTTGGTATTTTTCATAGTCTACTTAAAACACACTGCCTGAAATTATTAATTTGTTTCTTAGGTAAAGTCCTCCCCTTTGAATGGCTATAAATGGAGAGGCTATGAGTGATTACTGTTTTATTCTGTAATTTTACTTGAGAAATATCCCTCTGGAGGGGGAAAAAGGCAGTTCTAAGAAAAATAGACCAAAAACTAATACACAATGTCAAACAGAGTGAAAAAATTTTTTAAATATAACTAGTATGTTTCTGGAGTTTTGTCCAAAAATCTTGGCCCACATTGTCACAGGTGATTTAGAAGTAAAAATAAAATATCATTGAAGATGTGGATAAAGAGAAACTTGATGGAAATGTGAATAAGTTGGATAACAGGATCCACATCAAAAAAAGAACTTTTTCTAGGCTGTAATAGTTGGCAAAAATCTAACACTCTAGAATTTAACTGACATAATTTTATAGAACTACATTAATATCCAGATAGGACAACTATATAAATTCTAGTCTCAGTGGTTTTAACTTAGCATTGCTTGCATAAAACAAATTTAGTTGATTTTTGCCAACATTAAAATGAACCTATGCCAGAAATATGCTATAAAGGATCAAAAGTCAGATGTAATCCTATAATAAAGGTATAAATTCCAGAACAGGAAAACGATATCATATTTTTATTGTGTACTGATGAGAATATCTTGAATAATTATATTTAGTTTTTGGACCACATGTAGAATAGGTACAGTAACCTGGAGAGCAAGCAGATGGGTGATGGGCCTGGAAACCATGACACTCAGAATCTTTGATGAGCTCAGAGTATTTAACCTGGAGAACAGAGTTAGAGAGCATGATGACTCATTATCTTCAATTATTAGAAGAATTGTCATAAAACGTAGCGTGGTGAATTATCATGAAAGAGTGAAAGTCACAGAAAGATAGGTTAGGGCCTAAATTAAAGCAGGCATGTAAATGGTCAGAGCTGACTAGGCTGATCCTGGTGGCGTTAGGGGTTCTGTCAGTGAAGGTGCTCACATTCTGATGAAGGACCACATGGTGCATGCTTCAGAAATACGAGTATCATATGAATGATTTCAATAGGAAATCTTAAAGCAGCTCTCCTTGCAAAAGCTGAAATTCTTATTTAAATGTCTTACAGCTGCTAAGAAAGCTCCATTTCCATCATTCTCCTATATTAGATCTCTCCAAAGTGAGTGATCTTTCTCTTTTGAATTCTCTTGCCCACTCAGGAGAACTACTACTTAGAAAGATTATAAAATTTTCCTTGCCGTCTCTAGCAAATAGAAAACTATCTAATCATTTTTAGTTGATTGAAAACCTCAAGATGTAAGAGTCAGGCTGCCAGAAACAGACTTAAGAATTAGATATGCCATACAAAAAGTGAAAAAAAACCAACAGGACACAACACCAAAATATGATTATTCAATCATGAGAACAAGGAACCTATCAAAACTGAGCACTAAAAACCAGGGACAAGTGAAAATCAACATGATGATCATAAAATAAATGAGCAAAGAAAGGTACAAATCTAAATAAAAATTAATTTCTCAGTAGTTCCTTGCTAGCTACTGGTAAATAACACAACTATTCCATTTTTTCTAACTCCTAATAAATACTATTTTCCATCTGTCTCTCAAGAGCATACTGGAAAAACTCATTGGCACCAACTTGTCTGAAGCTAGTTCCTTAAAACTTTTAGTTGGAGTTCTCACATGAGTGAGAGTAGGCAGTGATAAAAGAGATCTGAAACATCATATAATAACTTTTCATAAATTCTTGAAAACTAACTTATTCCTGAAATTACAACCTCTTCTGTCTCTCATTTATCACCTATAATGGAAAAAGCTCAGGGTTTGGGATTAGGTATCCTGTGTCCAGCAATTCTGTTAATCTGTAAACTAGATGTATGTCACTGCTCAACTTATGTAATATGTATGAGAGATAATTTTAAGTGAGGAGAACATGTTTGTGTAAAGGAGTATTTTGATCTCATTCTTTCAAGTTTATGTGCTTATACTTTTAAAGGGCAACTTGGAAGCATAATAGTAAGTTCGCTTGAAATATTTAAATATTACAATTGTAAGATGTATATGAGCAAAAATTGCCTGCAAAAAAATCCTTAAATTGCATTTTAAAGCACTTCTGAACATTCTCCTAATGGTCCTGAAGAAATAACACAATTTAAAGCACCTTGGTTACCTGGCTGTACATATTGGCTTGGCTGGGTTCTTTAGTTATTCTCATGTTCATCTGTTCACAGAAATCCTTATCTTCCATCGATTATTGAATAACCTTTGTTTGCAAATACCTGAGCAATATAGTACATATCTAAAGCTTGAAATTAGTCCTTAAGAGTCAATATTATTCTTAACAATGTCTTAGTATTTCTTTTTAACATTCTCTACTTCATGCATGTGGTGCATATTGGAGTGTTATTTTCATATTTGTCAACATATTACAATTTATCACTTTAATTTTTGTCATTACTATTGTTATTAAAACTTGATAACATGTATTGAATATTTACTATGTGCCTGGAACTAGGTTTAGCAATTAGTGTGTTCTGAGAAAAGCCACTTCTATTATTGCTATTATATATAGGGTTGCAAGATGTGGCTAATAAAAATACAGGGTGATTAGTCAAACCTGAATTTCAGAAGGACAAATAATATTTTTTGTATATGTGTATCCCATTCAATATTTGATACCTTATATTTTATCTGGCAGCCATAATTATGTTCTATATAATATAGAACACAATATAATTATATTCTTATGTTATATAATATTCTTTCTGAGTATATTACTGGGTCAGGTTTAAAGAACATTCAGATCAATAAAATATTTAGATTAATGTATATCAATAAATATGTTTATGTTAACATTATAATATTAAGAATATATAATATTGCTTCCCTCAGATAAACTAAAAAATATAGCAATATCATCTATTTACAATATTTCCACAATTTGTTCAAAGTCGTTTCATATCTAAAGCCTAAAACATCCTCAGTTTTAACTGTAGTACTTTAGAATCTATTATTGTGTGCTTTGCATTATGTCTTGAAAAAAAACAAACCATAAGCCAAATTTAGAGTAAAACAGATTATGAGCAAAGGGAAAGAATACAAACCAATTTAAAAAGGTAAACTCTTTGAAAGCACTTAAACCTATGTTAACCATTAAGCTTACAGATACAAATATTATAAACACATTTTTTCTATATTCATTCCAATTTATTTTTTGATTTTTAAATCTATT
Source organism: Macroglossus sobrinus (assembly GCA_004027375.1). NCBI lineage: Eukaryota > Metazoa > Chordata > Mammalia > Chiroptera > Pteropodidae > Macroglossus > Macroglossus sobrinus. Next base: position 471,582 of record PVKZ01000745.1, read on the forward strand.
AACTTTATCTCTAAGAGATCATTACCTAACAGAAATAAATTAGGTACTAGTTCTAATACTATATATAAATAACTACATATAATTATGATTATTTTTGTGTAATCCAGAGTTCTATAATTCTCCAATTTTAATTACCTTTAAAGAAGTTTTACTGTAATGTAGTTCCATAAATATAGAGATGGTTTATATTTACATCAGATGATTTTCTGACTGTCATCTCTGAAGTTTTATTGATATAAAGGGTCTATGGATTGCCATTTTTCTAAACAAGTGATGAATTACTCCTCAAATTAAGGGTAAATGCATCAAAATTAAGGGCAAATGCATCAAAATAATCTTATACCACAAATTCCTATAAAAATAGTTATTTATCTATCTTTAGAAATTGTCATATTATATAAGTTCTTCAGAAGATCGAGAGAGGCTCTTTAAAATAATTTATAACCTAAGAATGAACAACAGGAGAGTTTGTGCTGTTCTTTAGCATCTACTAGGAATGTACTCCAAACTGCTCATCACTTGGATAAATAGATGATAAATAGATGATGATAATGATGATAGATAGATAGATGAATAGATAGATAGATAGATAGATAGACAGACAGACAGACAGAGATAGGAAGATAAATAGATAGGAAGGTAAATAGACTGAACTACTTTAAGGCTCTAACTTAATTCATAAAATGGGTAAAAATAGTGATTGAGATAGTGGTAGAGATATTTTCTCAGTTGGAGATTTTTATTCATTTTGAAGTTGGTAACACACACACACACAAAAACCCCCTGTGAATTAGAATTTTATGTATTCTTGAGAACTGTGCCTCCTTTACCTTTGAGACTTGGCTTTCCTTAAATGCTTTGTCACCTTAATTTCACTGTAAATCCTAAAATGGTGTGAGTTTTCCTACTGCAGAAAATGGTACATAAAATAAATCACTGACATTTCCCTGAAATTTAATTCTCTGCATGTCAACCTTTGTCATAACTATTTTGCGGCCTCTGATGTTGCTCAGCACTGTATAAAACAGCCACGTACAGTTATATCCAGCAACTGGAAATCTTGCTTTCTGAACTTTCAAACTAAACAATTTTGGACTAATATTTCATGAATGCTTTACTATTCAAAATCTCCTTACTCGTTCTCTGAAATCCAAGACCCAGACGAACTTAGGTATCAACACACGCCTTTTCTATCTGAGGTTACTACTCATTAATCAAATGCAGGAAACAGAAAGATTTGACTATTAAGATATATATGCCCACAAATGAACATATGTAAACATCTCTATGTTGAAAGACATCACAGGCTACTCTAACAAAGCATTGGGAAAGACTACATGTTGACAAAAGAAATTGCCAAATCTTCATCTTTTTAAAGATGAAGGTCAACAGATATTGAATGACAATTATTTTATAGCAAACATAATTCCAATATAAATTATCTGGTTTTCATAGCACATAAAAATACATTTAAATGATCAGTAATTGTGGATAAGCTAATCATTGGAATAATCAATTTCAATACTTATATATAAAGCAATGAATGCCTTTTATTTTTAATTATTTTTGTAAATATACAAAATTTTTACACTTTAGAAAATACATATTCATGCATGTCTCTTATCACATACATCCCCCTGGGTAGTTTTTCCTTCTGAACTTAACTGAAAGACTCTATATCCCACTGCTAATGTAAAACATTTGAAAACTGGTTGAAGCAAATTCATATTATTAAGATTTCTTTTACAGAACTAAAAATAATGTATCATAACTCATGAATAAGATGTTATTTTACCAATGCCAAAGGTAAATTTAATTCAAAAGGTAACCTTTAAATAATAACCTAAGGAGGTAACATTTTCATATATAAAGCAAAAATCACAGAAAGAAATGAACACATTCTAGAGAACTAATTTTATTTAGGTTTCAGACAATTGGAATTTCTTATGTTGAATTGATATTATTGATTTCTAAATGTACTGCATTCTAACAGAAAATGTTACATAGAGTGTGAGTTCTTCAGAATTTACTAAGGCTTCTTTTGAGACCTAGTCCTTAATTGATTTTCTTGTGTTTTGTATGTGATAAAGGTAAATGTACATTATCTTTCATGGATGCAGTTTCTCTCTGTATTTTTTAGATCAATTTTATAAATTATATTTAAATTATTCATATCTGCTACTTTTTGAGATTTAACTATTTCTCCCTATGTTTGGAGCTCATGCTCCATAAAGTCAAAGACTCTGTCTTTTTGTTATGTATACCCAATGCTAAAATGTTGTTAGATGAATAAAGAATTAATTACATAATCAATTTCAGTAGTACATGGGGAAAACTTGCTGAACTTATTCCAAATATATATCGAATAATAAAGATACATTAATAGTTGAAATTGAATAAAAAGTGAACCAATGAGTTTTGCAGATTAACAGATATTAAGACATATTAGAAAGGTATAAAAATTGACCTTCTTTAAAACTACCTGCAAACCATGCTATTCTTTATTCTTTTTATGGTATTTGAAAAATATACCATCTGTCCATACAAAGCTGAATTGTTTTCATATGAAATAATAACAACAGAAACTATAGCAATTGAAAAAAAAATAACATGAAACTAGATAAGGTACATGGTACCAGTAGAGCAAATAGAAAGACCACAAATTCTTTTACATGTATTTATGGTAATTTTTATAATGAGTGCTCTCAATATGCCAGATACGATTATGATTTTTTAATGTAAATTTTGACAAAAGTATCTATGATGCATATAGTATTTTATCTGCATTTTACAGATTAGGAAACAGATATAGAGCAATGATATAATTTGCCCATGGTCAGAGAACTAAGAAATTGCAGAGCCAGAACTCGAAACAAGGTAGACCTAACCATTTTGTCATGGTGTCTTTCCCACGTGAAAAGGAGATAGACAATTTACTAAATGGGGTTGGAAAAAAGAGTTTAATAAATGAAAAAATAAAATTAAAAATAGATTATTTTCTCACTATATTAGAAATACAATTGATAAAGATTAAAGAATAATGTAAAATTCAAAACTGTGAAATGATTATTAAAATGTAAGAGAATGCATTTCTGGGACTGAAGTGGAGAACAAAGTTTTCAGTGTGTAACCTGCTTCCAGTTTCAGCCATGGTGGAGTAACTGATATCACACTCACTCAGCACCCTCGAAAAACAAAATATATAAAGCACCTATTCTCAGGCATTGAATAGCAGGCATTAAAGAGCTGTAATGCTTGAGAGAAGAGAAACACATGAAATGATCTCAGTGCTCATCTCGGCTTCCTGCTTGGTGGAAATTGTTAAAAGGTGGCCCAGGGAAGTAGAGTCCAAATAGGGAAGGTCAGCATCACATAACTGAAGAAGAAATCAGGTTCTAAGTAGGTTGGGGTGACTGGAGTTAGATTTGGTTTGAATTATCTATATTGACGTTTTGGCCAACTACTAAGCTGCTTATATTAAAGATGACAGTCCTACAAGGCAGGAAAAGGACAGGTCCCGGGTGTTGTAGGCTGTATGAGATTCAAGAGGTCACATAGTGCTGTCAGAGATTTTAGCTCTGACCATCCAAGGTGAAGGGAAAGCTCCAAATACCTGATTTTTAGCTGAGACTTCAGAAAAGTCACTTCTTGAAGTAGGGCTAATGTGGAGAGGAAAAAAAAAAAAAACCTTGGGAAAAAATTGATGCAGATCATTTAATACTGAAATAGTCACTCTGTAAGGTAACGAAGCCCAATGCTAAAAAATGAATTATTTGGGTATCTGTGCAAAAAACTCAAAAACTGTTACAAAGAGATTATAAAAATTAGTCTGGCTTTATATTTCTGCACAGCTGCATTCAATTCTTGGACACTGAAGCAAAGATTTCTCATCTGAGCACTACTGATATTTTTGGTCAGATAATTATTTTTTATAAGGAGTTGGCTTATCCTTCTACCCAGGAGATAGCAGAGGAACCTTATGCTCTGTGACTCCAGGCACCTGATGTCCCCACTATGATTTGAGTGTTCACGTCCTCCCCAAATCCACATGTTGAAACCCTAACCCCCCCAAGGTGATGGTAGTTGGTGGTGAGGACTTCAGGAGGTGACCAGGTCATGAGGACGGAGCCCCATGACTGGGTTTAGTGCTGTTATAAGTGAAGACACAGTGAGAACGTGCCACCTCTGAACCAGAAAATGGGCCCTCATCAGATATCAAATTTGGTGGTGTCTTGGTCTTAGACTTCTCAACCTCCAGAAGTGTAAGAAATATTGGTTGTTATGAAGCTACCCAATATATGGTATTATAACAACTTTAACAGACCAAGACAATCTCCATAGTAGGGATTAAAATTGCCCTCAGAACCACTGAGCTAGAACAATAAAATTCAGAGGGAAGTTACGATGTAAGAGCATTATATCAGGGATGACATACAATCCAAAAAAAAAAAAATGGAAGAAACTTAGAGAGTCATTCTTGAACATATTGAATCATTCTTAAAAATGGAAATCAACAATAGAACCAGGTGACCAATCCATAGGAGACCTGTCATAGTAAAAAGTCTGTTGGCTTATGATTCCATAGGATATATGGCCACAGAAGACAAAAACTATAGACTGGGAGAATCTAAAATAACATTTTAACAAGTAAAAACTGTGAGACAGTAACAGAAAATAAATTTAAAAATATACATCATTCCCTCATATTTTTTAAAGGGAATCCATTAGTTCTTATACAAGATAAATTGGGGATGAACAGTGTAAACCAATTAGATAAATTTATTAAGACAGAAGAAATAATATCTATAAAAGGAAGAGGGCAGAAGTGATAGGATTTTGCTGACTTTCTCAGCTTTCAAAATAGGACATTAATAGATGCACCTACATAAAGGGTTAAGTGTTTGAAGATAGAAGTAGACTATGAACCTTAAAGATGCATAGAAATTCACATTTTATTGTGCATAAAACAAAATAGAGATAAGGAAATCTGACTAGCAAAAATAGAATATAGCAAACATTCTAAACAGAAAATAAAATGGGATTAAAAATTATACTAATTATATAAGTTTTATCAGGAAATTTAAATGGAGGGTAAATTCACCTATTGAAACATACAGAGTCATACCTGGTTGGATACACTTAAAAAAGCTATGTATTTTATACAAATGACAGAACTGAAACTAAATGTCTCAGATCACAAATAAAAAGTGAAAATAGTAAATCAAGCAAGTAAGAACAAATAGAATATTGAAATTGCAATAATAATATTGACTAAGGTTGAATTTACAGCAGATAATGTTAAGTAAATCAAAGAGGGGCACAAAATTTATTTATTAATATACAGAGGAAGATTTGGCATCCGTAAAATATTGAGTTTTTCTTTTTAAAAAAAGTAAGCTATTATAAAATGTATTTAAATTTCTTTTAGTATTCGTAAAAGAGTCTTTACCTTCTTTGTATTAGTAAAAGAAACTCCAGATGTCTTTAAATTATACAAATCTTTTGATAACAACTATCTTTCACTGGGAACTCTCACAAAAATAATATCTCCATTACATAAGAATTTATACATAAAATGTTTACCTTTGCTGGGTCAGACAACTAAATGCAAAATGCATTTGTGTCCAACAGTCAATGGCTGCATAAATTACGGTTTATCCAAACTAGAAGCTTCCAGGAACTACTAAAAACAGTGGGTTATGTAAATTCTATCAGGGCCACCTGATATGTGTAAAGTCTAGTTCTTACAAACACAACACAAAACCCACATTCTATGCATGCGTGTTTCTGTTTGATTATTAATCAGAGCAACTCGTGGAATGTATACATCAAACTGTTAAGATTATTTCTTTCTGGTAGAGGGATTTTACAAGTTTGGTAAAAAGATTTTAATTTTTTTAAAGTATCCCTTAACTCTGATCTGTTACAAAAAGCAATGTATAAAATATTAAGACCTCAAAACACAAATTTAAAAAAAAACACACACACATACTATTTTCCAAAGGACCTATGTATTAGTTGGTGTGAACATAGAAGCACATAGTGTTATTTTAGATTAGAAACCGGATTCAGTTCTATAGTTCATGTGAGTATTTTCTGTGTTGTAGGCCAGGGCAGGCAAACTTTGTAAAGGGCTAGATTGTAAATATCCACGGTTTGGTAGGCCACATGAACTGTCTTGACTATTCTACTCTACTGTACAAATCAGCCACAGGGAACAGGTAAACAATGGCTGGGTCCAAAGAAACTTTATTTGTGGGCACCAATATCTAAATTTCATATAATTTTTATGTGCCACCAATGGTTATTCTTCTTTCAATATTTGTTCAATTATTTTAAAATGTAGAAACCATTCTTATCTTGTGGGCTACCCCCAAACAGGCTTTGAATCATAGTTCCCAGCTCTTGTACTAGGGCGTGCAAGTGGACGTGGAAATACACATTCTGGAATCAAGTCCCATTGTCCAAGCCTTTGCAGCCTAGGTGAGCCTGGTACAGAACTTACTTGGATAAGAAGTTATCACTCCTACGTGATATGATACACGAATTCTGAAAAATAACTCCCCATGTTCCCTCTGGATGAAACGTACCTGATGCCTTAATCAGCTCCAATTCTATGCTTAGAAGTCTCATCGTTTCCCAAAAAATACTAAAATTTTAAGGGGAAAAATGCATTAGACTATGCTATCTCTCACTGTGGAAAATTGTGAAAATGATATTCTCCTAACAACTATACCCAGAAAATGGAAGTTGTATTGCAGTATAAGAGAGAAGGCTAGTTCCCTTTTAGATAATAGAGCACTACTGGGAAAGGCTGTGTGGGTTGTGACCATGGGATGCTGAGCAGACGTGAGAGACAATGAGTGGGATATAGGGCAAGGAAGGGAGTGTGGACACCAGGGCATCAAAGCGAACAAGATGAAACAAATTTATTTCTTAGTTTACTCCCGACCATCTTGATTTTACCACTAAGATTAAAACAACGGCATTTGAAGGAAGGAAAGGAGAAAGGCAAGAATCATTAGCATTTTTATTCAGATTTCTGGCAAGGAATTTACTTAGATATTTTTTAGTCAGAGGACAAGACAGGGCATTGTGTGTTATGGGGCAGAAGAGTATGTCTTGTAGAAAAACCAGCATTTCATGGAGCAGGAATGTTGAGAACTTCAGTAAGTGGAAAAAATATTCACTTTCAAACAAATTTGAGGAAGAATGTGTTAAGGTTAATGCAAGAAGTTCATGTTTTGCAGGACTATTGAAGTCCTGAATATTTTTGCATGATTTGTTAACTTTCAAAGAAAGCTAGTGTGTGTGTGTGTGTGTGTGTGTGTGTGTGTGTGTAAAACCTCTCAAGATTAATCCCCACAAAACATATTTTGGAAAAATTCCTTTAGTTGTGATCTTCTATGAGAAAATTTATTCTAAAGCAATAAAAATCACCAGGCACACACAAATTAATGGAGAGAGAGAAACAAAATTTAAAATATACATTTATGTGTCCTTATATGCATTTAACAGAATTGACTTCCTGGGGCAGAAATTGTGGTAGACATTTACATAAACACTTTCTAAAAGCAAAGCCTTCAAATTACCAAAGGGATTTCATATCCCAAATGTTCATGTTACTCTTAATGACTCAGAATGTACTTTCTAATAAAAGCTAATAAAAATGGTGGCTAAACTTCCAGCCACACCCCTGTAAGTTAAAATAAAACCACCGATGATGCAATTCAACTTTTAAAAATGCGCTATTGTTAAAATCATAGTATTTAATTTTTTTAAAAATGCAGACTTCCATTTTTAAAATGGAGTGAAGGTTTAAAGAACTACAAATTAGTAGTTGATAGTTGGTCACAGGGATGGGGAGCATGGCATGGGGAATGCAGTTAGCATTAATATGATGGCTAGGTGGTGGGCCAGGGGAGGGAGGGAGCAATACGAGGTATCGTTTTATGAACTATATAGATGTCTAACCAATGTACTGTATACTTGAAACTAATTTAAGTAAATAATTAAAAACAGTATATTAAATTTATTTATCCTGGAAAATAAAAATAAATAAAAGGAGGTGTAAAATTTTAATAAAATTATGAAGAAACTTTTGTTGTCTGCCATTAGGCTGAGGTACTTTTTAAAAATAGTTTTATTTTCTTTCAAATTACAAAAAAGAAATGTATAACAAAACATATAAAATAAAAAACACTGAAGAATATAAAATCATCTGTAATTTTAACCATACAGTATAATTTGTTTGAAATACATACTTCCAGACTGATTTGTTTGTCTACACACATATTTATCAGAAAGAGATTTTGCCTTAATAATATTCTTTTCAACTCTTTTTAAGTATAACAAACTCACAGAAAACAGGTTCAGAACAAATATTTATCTCAGTGAATTATCTCAAAACGAACACCCTGGTAACCACCACTCACAGAAAGATAGTAATATTGTAAGCATCCCAAAAGAACCCTGAACCACCTGACAATCACTACCCTTTCTTCCTCACATATGACACGATCTTGATTTGTAACATAATGCTTATTTTTGCAAGTTTCTGGAATTTATGAAAAATAAAAATACAGTATGTCTTCTAGGTGTGGTTCTTTTTAGTCAATATTACATCAATGAAATTTATTCATATTATTACTTCTTGCCATAATTTGTTTACCTTTATTGATGAATAGAGTACCACTATATAAATATAGCACTATTTAATTATCTATTATATTTTTAATTTCAGGTTTTGGCTCTTTCACACTGATATCCTTTTGACACCTAGCAGTGGAATAGCTGAGTCATTGGGACAAAGTACATTCAAATTTAGTAGATAATGCCACACTTTTGCAAAGTAGTTATTCCACTTTATGTTTTTGCCAGAATTTTCATTGCTTTGTCACTTTGCTAACATTTGGTATTGTCAGTTCATTGAATTTAACAATTGTGGTATATGTGTTGTATGCCATTATGTTGTAATTTACACTTCTCTAATCACATTTAAAAATTTTTAAATTTTTTTGATCATTTATGTCCTCTCTTTTCTGTTCAAAACACTTGCTCATAATTTTGCTACTTCCTCTATAATTTTTATTTTCTTCTTATAATTCTTAAGATAGTATGGATGAGCCCTATTCTCTGTTTCAAACAATTTTTTAATATAATATTTTGGTGCGTTTGTCTGGATGAGCTAGGTTTATGCTTGAGGGAACAGATAACCTCCAATGGTCAGTGGATTCTTATATAAATGTTAAGGTTTGCTTTAGGTCATTGGGTTTGGGGACAGCTACTTTGCTTCACACAGTCCCTTGAGAGTTCGGGGTGACCAGAGTTCCACCATATAGAATGCTGCTAGTAGCCATAGTAGGAGAAAAGAAAGAAAACTAGAAAATCTCATGCCAGCAGTGACACATGTCATTTCTGCTCAGATGACATTATCTAGAACTAGTCACTTATCCATACCTAAACATAACAAGATGAGAGGTACAGTCTCCCCAATTCCCAGGAAGGAAAAGAGAATGCAGTATTGTTGAGAACTAGTAATGTCTACAACACCTGGACATTTTTCCTTACCAAATAATATAAATATACTTTCTATTTCTAATATTTGCAGTGTATTCCAGTTTTGCCTTACACCATACTTTAGTCAAGTACTTTCCAAAACTATTTATACCATAGCATGTAAGAAAAAAATATTTCTATGAAAAAATGGCATAACTACTAGGGTATTAAGTCATGTTACTGGCATTCATATGGTGTTTGGTGAAAAGAAATTGATGATATGTTTTATATTAGTTAATTATTACAAAAATAATGTGCTCAGTTATATATTCCATGATGAATTTCTATAAAATATTCAAATTACAGCTTTTTCAAAATTTAAATGAGAAATTTGAACTTGTTTTTGTAAACATGTTTTTTTTTAATATCAGATCTTGCACTTGAAATGGTAAGGCACAGTTCCCAGACGAGGCTTTTAAATGATGATATTTTCAAGTTTTTAATGTGATCATCAATCAAGAGAGCTGTTTACAATAAGTTTGCAAAAGAATAAAATTACTACAGGAGGAATTATATTTGAAGATTCCAACAGCTTTTCTTTTTACTCCATTGACATACTAATGTTGAAATTACTTATGCAAATGAGGATGGATTTTGAAATCCACTTCAACATTGCCAACACAATTATTTCAAATTATTGATGAAGTTTTAATTTACGGAACATGCGTGCATTGTTAGAGCAATCTTCTAGAGCGAGGATAAACATCATCAAAGGGAAACATCAGCCACAGGGAATAATAGTATATAATATATGTGATAAACAGAAATTCCAAGACTGGCGCTATGGCACCCACCAAGAGCCCCTGCCTATCTCAATACATCACTCCTAGGACTATGTGCATTACCACTTGGCTCCTGAAAAACTACTCTTCCCAGCAGCACACAGACCCCGTGGTCCTGATGGGCAGAAACATACTCTGCAACTGGCTGCTACAGAAGTCAAGGTGGTTAACGCTGACCAGTGTGTGGCAATGGAGTTGAGTGCCAGGCATTGCTCATCTTGCTCACTAGCTGCAGAGAACTTGGGGGAGTTAAGTGCTAAAGCAGAGGCGACTGGAAGTAAGATGTGTTTGGCTAAACTCCATATTGCTGGACTCTCTTTTCACAGTATCCTCGGCACTGACTAACTAGATCCGAAGTAGGAGGTCATAATGACATTTGCTCAATTTAACACATGAGGAAACTGGGGCAGAGAAAGATCAGATGTCTTATGCACGGTGACACAAACTGCTAAGTGGGGAGCTAGGATTTGAAACCAGGGAATCTGGCTCCATAGCAGTCATTGATTTTCTCAAAATGAAACAAAAATGACACAGTTAAAAAGAAGGGATACGTTGCATTGATATTCATTATCTCCAGGGTGCGAACTATTGATGTACAGATCATAAACATCTGCAGATTTGCACTAAAAGAAAATATGGGCCTTTTGCAACTCATCATGACTCTGGCTCTACCTTACATAACAAAATGAACTCAGGAGAACTAGTTTGCCTGCAAGTTTAATATGTTAGAATGAAATAATAAAACTTGTGATAATTATAAGTCGTAATTTAGGTATACTTTAAAATTTTTTCAGTGTTTTAATGTGGCATTAATTTAACCAATAAATTGTGTTGGATAGTTTTTTTTCAGGGTGAAACAAGTAGATTTTTAATTGCTAGAATAGAGCATTTATTAAATTACAGCCTGGGTAGGTATATTATTTTAGTAACAGCTTCTCTATTCTCTCATAACAATGAAAAAATCACATGTACAGTAAGAAAATCATAAATCACTTTAAATAATGCTATTTTGAGGATTATTATTCAAGCATACTCTCAGTTTATTATCTTATAAAAGATTTGACTAATCTGATTACTTAAATTCTATAAAGGAGTATTACTGTATGTTTCCATAAAGCATATAGTTACATTATAAAAGCTACACTAGCAGATTTAGATTAATAAAAATAAATCTAGTCAATTTTTCTAGCACCTTCATCTTTAGAAAAAAATAAAATCAGCATGGCATTACTTTTCAAACTGATTTATATTTAATGACATTTTAACTTCAATCAAATGCCCCCAAACTAAAAACATTACATGAGCTAAACATAGATTGAGCTTCAACAATAAATTTATTTTTACCTGCTTTTATTTCCCTTTATTTTATTCCATTGTATCATCTCTAATCACTTCATCTTTATCCCAACTCATCATGTCACCATAAATTATGTGAATACTATTTACAAAATAGCTTAGGGCTATTCATCTCTTTATGTTAACTTCACAGTTTCCATTCAAAATACTGTTTTGAGTCATCCATCCTGTCCCCTGCAGATATAGTAGTTTCCTTTTCACTGCAGCATAGTATTCCATCACTTGAAGTGCTATGTTTTACCTATCTAGTCTGTGTTGATGGACATTTAGATTGTGTCTAACACTTTGATTTTTCTAGTAATGCTGGACAATTTGTGTATATGTAGAATGGTTTATTTTCAAGAGTATACCTCAAGGAATAAAGTTGATGTGCTTGCTACTACACACACACACACACACACACACACACACACACACACAAATTCACTATAAATTGTTCTGCAGAGTAATTAAACCTATATATATATTTCAGAAGCAGGCAGGAATTTAGTTTTTCATGCTGATATCTGATCTTAATTGTGATGGTAAAATTGGCATTTCATTACTTTTTTTTTTAATTTAAAATTTTCCTCATTGAGATTGAATAATCTTTAAAACTTTTTAGGTATTTGTATTTCTTCCCATGAATGCAATTGATCACTTATACCTTTTCTTGGCTAATTAGTTTTTCTGCCTTATTTATACTAAACTGAAAGATTTTCTTATATATTTAAGATTTTAATCCTTTTTAGCTATATATTATGCCAGAATCATCTTTAAGTCTATGGCCTGTTAATTTTGTCCATAATGCTATTTGTATAACAAAAATATTTGTTTTTGTTATATTCAAACTCCTCAAATTTTGCCTTATGTTTTGTACTTTTTGCATTTTATTTTTTAATGTTTTGTTGAGGTCAAACCCAGATAAAGGGTACAAATTTTTAGTGTACAGGTTGATGAATGTTTATGAATCTATGTGTAAACCCTTATAATGGCAACTCAGATCAAGATATGAGAATGTTTCTATCATCCCAAAAAACTTTCCTTGTGTTTTTTTTCCAGCCAAAATCTACTTCCTGTCCCAACCGCCCACACCCAGCTAGCAATCTTCTACAACCAGCCATTAGTTTTGTTTGTTCTTCAAATTCATGTCAATGGAATCATACATTATGTACTCTTTTTATTTACTTTTATGCACTCATCATTATGACAGTGAGATTCATCCATGTTGTTGCAGGTAAAAGTAGTTTTATTTTGTATCTGTGTGGTTCTTCATTGAATAAATATATCATAATGTATCCATTCATTCTACTGAGTATTTGGCTTGCTTCCAGTTTGGGGCTATTATGAATATGACATTACATATAAATTTTAAAAAAATTTGGTGGGTCTGCAGGCTTTTATTTATTATTTTAAAAATTAAAAAAATAGAGTTGACTTCAATATTCTGTTTGTTAAGGTATACAGCATAGTGGTTAGACATTATATATAACTTATAAAGTGATCTACCCTATAAGTCCAGTACCCATTTGACATCATACATAGTTGCTACAATATTATTGATTATATTTCTTACACTGTACTTTACATCCTGTTACTATTTTGTAATTGCCAATTTTTACCCTATATATCTCTTCACTGTTTTCACCCAGTTCTCAAACTCTCTCCTATCTTGCAACCTTCAGTTTGTTCTCTGTATGTATTTTTTCTGTTTTCTTTCTTTGGTCATTTATTTGTTTTTTAGATTGCACACAAAAGTAAAATTATATGGCATTTGTCTTTCTCTGTCTGATTTCTTTCTTTTAGCATAATACCCTCTAGGTCCATCATGTTGTCACAAATGCTAAGATTTTATCCTTTTTTTTTATGGTGGAGTAATATCCCATTGTACATATGTACCATCTCTTCTTTATCCAGTTGTCTATCGATGGAATCTTAGGTTACTTCCATATCTTGGCTATTGTAAATAAAGGGGATGCATTATTTACAATACCCAGAAGTGCTGGGTGATATGGTAGTTCTATTCTTAATTTTTTGAGGAACCTCTATACTGTTTCCCATAGTGGCTGTACCAATGTGCAGTCTCACTAATAGTACATGGGGGTTCCCTTCACATCCTCACCACTTGTTTGTTGATTTATTGATGATAGCCATTCTGACAGATGTGAGGTGATATCTCGCTGTGGTTTTAATTTGTATTCCTCTGATGATTAGTGACCCTGAGCATCTTTTCATATATCTATTGGACATCTGTATGTCCTCACTGAAGAAATGTCTATTCAGGTCCTCTGCCCATTTTTATATTATATTGTTTATTTTCTTGGTGTTGAGTTGTATGAGTTCCTTATATATTTTGGATATTAACTCCTTATCGGTTGTATAACTGGTAAATATTTTCTCCCATTCAGTGGAGTGTCTCTTTGTTTTGTAGATGGTTTCCTTTGCCGTACAAAAACTTTTGAATTTTATGTAATCCCACTTTTTTATATTTTCTCTCCCTTGCTTGAGAAGACATATCCAAAAAATATTTCTAAGAGCAATGTCAGAGAATTTATTGCCTATGTTTTATTCTAGGATTTTCATGGTTTGAAGTCTTACATTTAAGTCATTAATCCATTTTGAGTTTATTCTTGTATATGGTATAAGAAAGCAAGGAATTCTCAAATTTATATGGAACCACAAAAGATCCTAAATAGCCAAAACAATCTTGAGAAAGAAGGACAAAGTTGGGGGTATCATACTTCCTGATATCAAACTATATACTACAAGGCTAAAGTAATCAAAATAGCATGGTCCTGGCATGAAAACAGACACATAGATCAGTGGAAGAAAATAGAGAGCCCAGAAATAAACCCATGCCTATACACTCATTTAATCTATGACAAAGAAGGCAAGAATGTACAATGGGGTAAAGACAATCTTGTCAATAACGGTGCTGGGAACACTGGAAAGGTACATGCAAAAAAAAAAAATGAAACTAGACCACTTTCTTATACCTGCCATTACATATTATACAAAGAATTTTACAAACATATTTTTACATATGTCTTTGAGTAGATATATGGAATCATTTCTCTGGAATATATTTATGTAACATACATTATGTATGCATATGTAAGTACATTTAAATTTTCTGGGTCAAGGATTGTATTTAGAATCAGCAAATATTGCAAAATGAGTTTCTGAAGTGGTTGTCCCATTTTACACTCTAAAGAGCAATGTATGAGAGCTCTAATTATACCATATCTTTGCCAAGATTTTGTGCTGTTGGTCTGTTTAATTATAGTCATTCTCATGAGTGCGTAGCTGAATTACATTGTGTTTATTATTTTTTTTCTCAATATTTACCTTCACTTCTCTGGCTTCTTTATCAATTGCTTTGAGGCAATCACTGCCTGGAGTACCAAAGTATTATAAAGTCATATAGATTATCAGTGTAGAAAATTTGCTAATCACAGATTAAAATCTGTATCAACTTTATACTCAGCATTTATGTATATGTAAAATTACTATCTTTTAATGTGTCAGTAGACGAATTACTAGATTTCCTAATGCTGGACCTTTGTTATATAACTAGGATAAAATGCAGTTTATTATGCTGTTAATGAACTGCTCAATTCTGTTTGCTTAAACGTTTCTATCAGTATCCATGGGTGAGGTCGGTGTGTTGACTTACTTTTATGTGCTATTTTTTTGAGGGCATTAATATTAAGGTTGTTTCATGAAATAAATTGACATTTTTTTCTGTTTCTCTTCTTTGGAACTGGTCAAACTGTATTGATTAGATCTTGTTCAAAGCAAGTTGTAATTCTCTTTGCCTCTCTCTAGCCTGATGCTTTTTCAAGAAGTAACATTTTGACAGCAATCCCTATTTCTTCTGTGGCATTGGCTTATGCATGTTTTCTTAGAGGCACTGTAGTACACTGGTTGAAAATTTGCATCACCCAAAGTTTTTTTTTAATTTTTTTTTAGGTGAGGAAACCCTTGGTTGACCTCACAGATTGCAAGAATCTTGTCAGCTTACAACTCCTTATTTTAAATTTTTTTACTTATTTTTTATGCCTATAGTACCTGGTCTTCCTGGGTGGTCTCCCATCCAAGTACTAACCAGGCCCGACCCTGCTTAGCTTCTGAGATCAGAAGGGATTGGACTTGTTCAGGGTGGCATGGCTGTAGACTTGTTCCACATTCTAATGCTATCATATTTGCCCTGATAAATTACACATCATTATTATTACTATTTTTATAAATTTCTTTCACAGCATTCTTTCTAACATCAATTGTTACCTCTGAAATCCTTTCCCTTTTCTCAGATGCATCCTTCAGAATTTAGTTTAGTTTCTACTTCTGGCAGATAGCGTTAGTATTTAGCAATGCCTTTTCCATCACTGATACCACACAGTCCCTGTGTTGTAGGGGAGAACTCTCTGACAATTTTTTGGCTAAGGAAATGAAAATCTCTTTATTTCTGACACATGAGAGTTCCATGCCTATATATGAAGTCAGAAGATGGAAGCATATAAATTGCTCAGTAAAAATTTGGGAAGAACTATCCTGGAGAATCAGTAGGATAAAAATTTGTATAATTAAGAAATAAATTTTTAATGTGTTAGCCACTGAGATTTAAGGTGAATGTGTACTGGATTATCACTAGAGATACTCTAATATAATGTATTTTATAGTGAACCAAGTTTTTATCGGAAAAAGTTTTCATTTCTTCCTTGCTATTTAAAAATAGTTTCTTGTTCACATAATTCTAAGTTGTCGAATATCTTTTCTCTAAATTCTGTATATATTATACTATTGGATACTGACACTGATTTTTTTTCTGTTGAGAAATCTGTTAATTTTCCAAATTTTATTCCTTGTGAGTGACTGGCTTTTCTCCGATGGTTTTTAAGATTTCTCTTTATTTTGTTTTCTGCAGTTTCACCACAATTTATGTAAGCATAAATTTCTTTGTGTTTATCCAGATTGGCAGGTATCTTGCTTTCTCAAAAACCTATGGATTTTTTTTTCTTTAACCTATAAAATTTCTAGACTACTTTTTTCTTTGTACATAACATATTCTGTCTCTACTGATTTTTAAAAAGATTTTTCTGTATCCTCAGAGTTAATGATATGAGAATATATTTGGACAGGTTAATTTTTTCATCATTCCTACTAGGAATGTCATAAACCTTTTTGATCTGTAGATTAAACTTTATCTTCAGCTCAGAGATCTTTTTTTTTTTTTAAGTAATGCATTTTTTATTGGTACTTTTATTTCCTTTTTGAATTATTCATATGTTAGTTTCCTGGACCTAATAAACGAATCTTTCATTATTTTCTCTCATAATTATTAACTCCCTATCTTTATTCTGGGGCTTGCTATAATTCACACTCTTTGACCTCAAAGGCTTTTCATTCAGGTGTCAATCATAACTAAATGTCCCCTCAATTTATCTACTGAACAGATTTCTTTGGGAAAGCATAGTTCTAACTCCAGAAAAATCTTTTGTGTGCTGCATTTGTATCTTCTTAAAAGCCGGATGTTTTCTCCTCAAATTTTTTATCTGCCTACAAAATCCATTCTACTATACCAAATGTCCTTTTCATTTTAATTGACAATCATTTTTCAAGCTGTTGGGTCTCCTTTGGTGAGATGCATTATCCTTTACCCAGTCTTCACAGATGGTAAAAAGCAAAGTGGCTTCTATCGTGAAGTGTCTGTAATATAGAACTTGCAGGCTTCCTACCAATGCACCCAGAAGAAGTCCCCATTCTCCTCGGAATCTTGAGCTATATCATCCTCGAGGACAACAATGACTGAGTCTTACTTCAGCTCTCTCTGCCTCTCAGGGTGATGGGATAGACTCAGCACACCATGCTCTCTGAAGTCAATTCTTCTCAGTCTGCTACTTTCCAGGGCTTATTCCAGAACTCCAGGCAAAGCATCAACAGCACTGTGGTTATTTCTGCATGGACCCCAAGAAAGCCCAAGGATTAACTGGTACCTAATTACCTTCAGGCCCATCATTGTAGGTTTTTTTTTTTTTTTTTTGCTTTATTTTCAACCACTTGTCCTTCATACATCTATTTATGGGAGAGAGAGGAATATTATGAAAGTTAAACTTATTTAACTATCTAAAAAGGCTATTTTTTTCTAGAAGCAGGTTTGTTGTTTTTGGTGGCAGTGTTTTATTTTTTCTTTCTCTCCGAAACCTTTCCCATGGCTCTCCCCCAGGATTAGAGTTATTTTAACCTCGCCATCTTAAAGATATTGCTTCTCTAAGCACTTGAGTGAGCAAGGTCAGTATAATAGCCAGGACCACCAGTTAGTAGTTGTGGCCCTTATGGTTTCATATAAATTATATCAGTTTTGTTTTCCAATTCTTAGGAGATTTTCTGTGGCGGGTAGAATGAAATCAGAACTAGATCTTCCCTGTCTTCTGAATAAAACACACAAATAAGAAGGAAAAACAAATATTTTCCCCTTGTTACAAATGTTGCCTTGGCACTATACGAGCAGTTGATCCTTCTGAGAGCTTTCTTCCTATGTCTCCTTCTGAGCTCTAAACATCCTGCATTAACTCTCCCCACACAATGAAATCTTTGCAACTACTGTTACTCTTCATCAATGTCCAACACCAATAGATAAGAAACATAACCAAGAATACATCCATCCCATCTATCAGGAGAAAGGCGAAACATTCTAAGACAATTAAAATGCAAGTTAATATCATGTGGGTTTGTTTCATAGATAAAGAAATACAAACTAGGGGTTTTAAACATTGTTTTATTTAGCTGTTGTTATCATTCTAACTCCCAGTATTCATACTGAGAGACCAGAATATCTCCTCCTATTGTATTCCACCTTCACAAAGGCAGACACCCCCAGGTGCCCCCTAGGCTTTTTTCTCTAGTGTCTGGGAAGCATCCATACACCCCCACAGCTGTCTTAGCCTGGGGTCTCATGATACTCCTTGAATGGCCTGGCCCCGCCTAAGCGACTTGCTACAGACCCAAATAAATTCTTGCCATGCTTTGGTTTGAGTTTAACCCCAGCTTGTAAACTTTTACAAGTCCCATTTTCAAAAGTTGCTAGCACTAGGTAGTTAGTTTGCCCAGAGACATGGGGCTGAGAAGATTCTGGGTGTTATCACTGTTACTTCGAAAGCTGGTTCTCACTCCAGAGAATGAACTATTTATTCCCTAGAGAAGTGAAGGAGTTTCAATTGTCTGCCCATTATCACTTCTAAATTCTTCCACCACTTATTCCATTAGACAATTCAGTGACTCAAACCCAGATGTTTTTATTCCCAAGTGAAAAGTCCTGTATTTTGTCTAAAAGTATAAATATACTACAGTACAGAAAATGACATCCTGAAATTAGCCAAAGGGTTTTATTTAACTTTCAAACATTGAGAGAATATCTGAACTAGCACAAAAATTTTATCTTTTATAAATATATTCCCTGTATCAGTCAGTATGTGTTTTGTGACACATCAATACTTATTTTTCTGACTGATAACATTTTCTTTTCATACAGCTATTTACCTAAGTTATAGTTCAAAAATAGATTGTCATACTTTTCCTTTTTGGCCCTTGGGGAAGACAAATCATATTTACCTCTTATTTTTCCAAGGGTTCTATTAGTAGGTTGTCCCTACTTGTTTCCTCTACAATGTTAAAGAAAATTCTATTTGTTTTTAAAAATACAGTACCTAGTCAATTTTTAAAACATACTTCTAGCAGTATTTTTACTTGCCACTTTATGAATAATAGAATGATTTTTTAAAATCAGTGACATATATATACATATGTATATATACACACACACATACATACACACATACATTAAGCTCTCTCTATATATATCTCATACAGTGCTGACCTATTGTGAATCTGTCCCCAGCAGATATGGAATTGGAGGCAATTCACTCAGCTTATATAAGCAAGCTCCATGGCGACATTAATTTAGAACAATTCCAAACATAACGTTTGGGAAAAATAGAATATGTAGCAATGGGACCTAGGGTCAGGATTAGATCACTTTTCTGTGGAAACTTAGAACTTCAAATATGCTTCTAGATTTCTAGTCCATTCATTCTACTCAGATGACTATTTCACAATATTTTATTTCTCCCCCAAACACTAACATTTCCTTTCTGATACATTATCCCAGCAGCAAAAGCAGAGGCACTTTGAAGCACTTGCTCATCCTATTCCACTAAATCTACCAAGTTCAAACACCTGTTCTTATGTACACTGCTTTCTTCCTGAACAATGGAGAACAGAGTTGGGCTAACAGCCTTTCTCCCAGATAAAGTCAATCCCTCCACCTGTGTTCTGGATCTTAAGCTTCTGAAATGACCTACTCGTCTTCCACATCAGCAAGTTTGTTCTGTTCACTGTATTTGTATCATGACAAAACAAACATGGGACTTCTTCCTTATTTTAGAATCCTCTTGCCACCCTACATACCTCCAGTTTTGAACACATCTCTCTTTAGTAGCAAAACTAAATGAAACTTTGATCTATGTGTCTGTTTTTATGCCAGTGTTATTCTGTTTTAATTACTATCACCTTGTAGTATAGTTTGATATCAGGTAGTATGATACCTCCAACTTTGTTGTTCTTTCCCAAGATTGCTGTGTTTATCCAGGGTCTCTTGTAGCTCCAAGTAAATTTTAGAATGACTTGTTCTAGTTCTGTGAAAAATAACATTGGTATTTATAGAAATTGCACTAAATAAATAGATTGCTTGAGTGAGTATGAGCATTTGAACAGTGCTAATCCTTCCTATCCATGAGTGTGATATAGGCCTCCATTAATTGGAGGTTTCATCACACACTCTCTTGACTTCACCATTTCAGGCATTCATCTTCACCACTCGACTGAAACTAATCTTGTTCTTGGTCATTGATGACTTCACATCCAATGATCATGGCTGGTCCATTTTTTAAGTAATCTCTCTCAAGCTTTTGACTCAACTGTTCACACTTTCTTCTTTCAAACACCTCTTCACTCAGATTTAAGGACTTCCCATTTTTTTCTGATTTTTCTCTATTCTCACTAGAGTCATTTCGCTATGGTTTTTTTTTTTTTTTTTTGGATTCTATCTATCTTCCTGACTTCTAAATACCAGCATACTCCAGAGTTTCGGCTTATTCCATTTCTGTTCTCTGACTACACTTTGTCTTGTGATGACCTCATCCAATACCACAAGTTAGTGTCACCCGGGTATAGTGGTTCCAATAATTATTCCTCAGCTTCAACACACCCCCTGGTATTTATCCACCTACTGATATGACATTTGTACTTGATATGTAATAGCCATATTAATAGCAATATCTGAACTATAAACTAAACTCCAATTTGACCTTCTTAAATCGAATTTTCCCTATAATTTTCTCAACTCTAAATGGTACCACTGTTATCCCAGTTGCTCCAGACAATAAACAGAGAATACCTTGATTCATCTCTTTATCTCACATTCTACCAGAGTCCATTGTCTCTCACTTTAAGAACTGAAAAAATCCTCTAATGTTCTCTCTGCTTCATCTTTTGCCTTTCTATATCCAGGTTCTGGTTAGCTATTGCTGTGTATCAAATGTTCACAAAGCACAGTGAATTGAGAGCAATAATTTTATTGTTTGTCATGATTTGGTGTTGACTAGGATCAGCTGAGCAATTACTCAGCTGGTCTTCCCTGGTATCTTTAACACAGTCACAGTTGGATAGTAATTAGGACATCAGAAAAGCTGGGCCTCTCTCTCTCCATGTGGTCTCAGGGCTTGTCCTCTTCATGTGATCTCTCCAGTAGAGTAACCAGGCTACCTACATGGTGGCTAGAGGCTGCCAAGGTGAGTTTTCCAAGGGAGAGAAACAGAAGATGACTTTCCATTTATAGCTAGACCCAGAACTGATCTAGCATCACTTCTGTCATATTTTAATGGTTAACATACGTCAAAGGCCAGCCCAGATTCACTGTGGTAGAAAAGAACTATGCAAGAGTATGAATTCTGACAAACAGGGTCCATTGGAAACTAGCTGCCATATTCCTCAGAGTGATCTTTTTAAAATGTACATCATACCACGTAACTCTCTGATCTCCATGCACCAAAGAATTTCTATCACACAGAAAATGGATTTTAAAGCCTTTAATATGGCTTACCAGATTATACATGATCATATTTCTGTATACCTCTCTAATGTTATTCACTGCCACTCTGGAAATACCGAGCACAAGCGTATAGGTACTCTAAATTATATGGATAATTGCTTCCTTGTTTTAGCTCATCTTATATTTATAGTCTAAAATGGACTGTGGAAAATCACACCTACACTGAATCACAGATGCAAGATGAATAGATAAAAAAGTAGCATTGCTCCTGCAGAACCAAGAGACTCACAAATATGTCTTTTACTTTATATAAGGTTTTATTGTCTGTAAAGGGTCATCATATCTATCATATCTCCTGACCATTGCATTAACAGGCTGAGTGGGAATTATTTTCCTAGTTTTTAAGAACCCAAATCTCTTCACCACAGTTACTTATCTAATATCAGAGACATAATAAAGAGTGGAGCCAGAACATAAACCCAGTTCCTTTAATTACTTGCTCAGTTTCCTGACTTCTGTCTCAAAATAAAAAACCAGATAGAAGAAACTCTGAGATGTTATATTATTGTAAAATAATCGATCAACTGTATCAATCAATACTTGAATTCTTATGTTCTCGACTCAGTTATTGAATATAAACTATATTGCAAGGTTCTCCTTGACATTTCATTTTTTTTCATTATAGACACAGTAACGTAAACTGTAGTCTTCACAAAGCTACTCTTCTTAAATGGGATGGATTGAGTTGGAGTTCTAATCCTGATATTTACTCATTTATTTATATATTATACTTTCTTTTTACTTCATTTGTCAACTCAACAATATTTTTAAGTGCTAGATATTTCCTGTTTATGCAATATTTTTGCAGATGATTCCACGAGTGCAGAATAAATAAAAGATGGGCTCTCTACTCAAAAGGAGTTTGAAACCTGCTGAAGGAATAAGAAAGAGATACATAGCAATAGAAGAACAAAGCAAGAGATTTAGCCACTATGCAAAATAACAAAAGTAAAAGTGGGTGTGTTCTAGGCTTGGACTTTAGAAGATATAATTATTCTTTTGGACAATTTCTAAGCCACTCATTTGATCTAAATATCTGCAATGTGTTATCAATCTGGTTCACACTGATGAAGTCTAATTACAGAATATACTTCAGAACTTGCCTCATCCTGCAGACAAACGTCATGCTCCCTACCTAGCATTAAAGGTTAGATAGTGCAGCCCAAATATTTTCAGCATTAGTTTCAGAAGTCTAAGAATCCATGTTGACTTACGGAGAACCAGAGAAACCTCTCCTGTAGAACCTCAGCCTCAATGCATGTTGTGATGTGTGTAACTATAAACAGAAGTTATAGAAACAGAATAAAACTTATTTCTAAAGCACTGAGCTAATTAATATATTGCTTTGAAAACAGACCAACACCTTGTTTATTGTCAACCACATGAATCGTCTGTCCTTTTTACAAGAACCAGTGAAAAAAATTATCTTTGGTCTCAATAGCAGGAAGATTGTGCTTCCACAGAGAAATTAGTTATTGGACTCTGTGCAAGAAATAACTGCTATGTTCCTTTTCTAGCAAATGCATATTTCATGGTTTTGATGGTTAATTTTGTTTCAACTGGGCTTAGGCCATAGTGTCCAGACATGTGGTTAATCATTATTCCGGATACTTCTGTGAAGATTTATTTTCCCCTGCCTACAACACCTGGTATTTCTAGATGATCTCCCATCCAAGTACTAACCAGGCCCGACCCTGTTTAGTTTCCGAGATCAGACGAGTTTGGGCACGTTCAGGGTGGCATGGACGTACACAAGATTTTTTTTTTTATGAGCTTAATATTTAAATCAAAGGACTTTGAGTAAAACAGATTCTTCTCTATAATATGGGCGAACCTCATCCAATCAGTTGAAGACCTGAGTAGAACAAAAGACTGACCTCCCCTGAGCAATAAGGAATTCTGTTAGCAGATAACCTTCATGTTATTAAATGTGAAATTTAAAAAGATCTATAATAGTTTTGTATTCTAAACACATTTTTATAATACATTGACCAATTGCAATGGTATTTTGGTATCTTATGGTTACAAAACAATATTGAATATCCAAAATACTCAAAGAATTGCTGTCTTGGAGCATTAAATTAAACTCAAATAGTTATATTGCATCTTTTCCCTGAAAAAAAAAAAAAACTATCGGTTTGTAATTATTTTAACTCTAGATCCTCTGAGTATTCTGTAGCAATCAAACACTTTTTAACTGAAATTGTTAATGCAGACACAAAAGAAAAAGTATATGGAATGACACAAAAACTCAAATGATTTTTTAAAAAGACCAGAAACAAGTATAAAAAGAAAACACAAAATATGACCAACATAAATCTAAATGAGTCCTCCTCCCAAAAAAAGTTTTTTAAGGTCCTCCTTCTAGCCTATTGAGTGCTAGAGATTTAGTTAACCCTCCCTTTGGAAGCAATAAAAAAAAAAGATGAAATATATTTTAAAAAGTCTCCAAAACATCGCACATATAACAACACAGGACAATGGTCCCTGGGAAATGCATTTGAGGTGAGCCATACAATTGCCCCAGTTTACTGTTTTGAAAGAATTTCAAGGCCACTGCACAAGAAGAAGGAATCTAGGTGGAGAATCTGAATTGCTAAGAGTCTAGGTAAAGCATGGCAGCTAGAATTTACCAAACATAACTCCAGAGAGGAAACTGGACAGAGAAAGAACCCTGAAATCTGCATGAAATCTGCAGAAGATCCTGAGTATTTGACATATTTCTGAATGGTGCATGTGTGTAAGGAAAGTGTGGGAGACCAGGGAAGGAACCTACAACAGGATTAGAGGGAATAGTAACTGACACTCACACAAGGCTGAAAACAATACCCGTTCCTATCAGCCAAATGGGAAAACCACACATTATGGGCATCATATAGAGTTTCAGAAACTAGTTCTCCAATCTAATATTCCAAAAGCATACAAAGGTACGTGGGTTGGGAAGGGAAATGATGTTTCTGCAATTTTATTCTTCTCAAAAATCAATCTTCATTTTCATTCACTTTTCCTATTGTTATCTGTTTTGTATTTAATTAACTTCTTTTCTTGTCTGTATTATTTTTTTTCTTTTGCTTGCTTTGAATTTAATTTACTCTTTTTTTTTTTGAATCTTGAAATATAAGCTGGGTTCATTGATTGGAGATTTTTTTTTCTAATATAAGACTTTCATGCTATAAATTTCCCTCTAAGTCCTGCATTAGTTTGTGCAATTTAGTCTCATTCAGGAGAAATGTTCTATGAATGTCAAATAGTTCAAATTAATTGAGCAGATTATTAAAGTTCTCTATATACTTTCTGTTTTTTTCTCTATTTGTTCTATGAATACCGATAGTAGATGTTGAAATATTCCATTTTAATTTTCATTTTGTCTATTTTTCTTTGCAATTCTTTAAGTTTTTCAGTTTTTGCTTGAGGTATGTTGAGACTTTATTATTAAGTGCATAAATAATTAATATTGTTAAGTCCTCTTAATGAACTGAATCTTGGCATCATGAAATAGTTTTCTTTATTGCTGGTAATATTTAGTCTAAAACCTATTTTGTCTGATATTAATATAGTCACCATAAAAAAATTAATTTTTTGACTATTATCATAGTATATTTTCCAATATTACTTTTAATCAATTTCTGTCATTTCTTTATACTCCTTTGTACTTTTTTCTTATTCTCCTCCGATGACTCCATTATATGTTATATGTTATATACATTAAGCTACTTGAAGTTTTCCTACAGCTCTCTGATGTTAACTTCATTTTATTTATTCCTTTCCTCTATTTTATTCTGAATACTTTCTATTGACACATCTGCAAGTTCACTGATTTCTTTCTACTGCAATGTCTAATCTACTGTTAATCTTATCTAGTGTATTTATTATATTGGACATTGTAGTTTTCATCTTGAGAAGTTTGATGTGGAGATATACATATATATAGTTTTTTCTACATCTCTACTTAATATGTTTAGTCTTTCTCCAGTTTCTTGAACACATGCATTACAATTACAATAACTTTTTTAACATCCTTATCTACTAATTCTGTCATGTACATAATTTTGGTGTTGTTTTAGTTGACTTTTAGTTTTACTTCTCATTATGGATCCCATTTTCCTGCTCTTCAGGATGCCTGGCAATTTTCTATGATATACCAATATTACAAATTTTACCTGGTTGTATATTGAATGCTTTTGTATTTCTATAAATATTTTTACATTTATTCTGGGACAGAAATAAGTGACTCAGAGACAGTATGATTATTTCATGCCTTGCTTTTAAACTTTGTGCTCTAGGCAGGACCAGAACAATATTTAGTCTATGATAAAATTTCCCCTTTTCTGAGATGAAAGCCTTTTGAGTATTTTCCTTGATGCCCCATGAATTAAGAGGTTTTATAGTCTAGCTGGTGGGAACAGGACTTACACTTATCCCTAGTTCAAGTACTATTTTCTCTAATCCTTTCAAGTAGTTCTCTCTGAAGTCTCAAGTAGCTCTTGTGTATGCATGTACTTGCTTATCAGTTATATCTAAACACTTGAGTGAGAACTCTGCAGCAATTCCTTCTCTGGTCCTCTGCCCTGCCAACTCAGACCGCCTTGGCCCCCATAGACCCCAGCCCTCCCTTCTCAGGTGAAGGAGACCACCAGGGTTTATCTGGGTTCTCTCTCCCTGTATTACAGCTTTAGAACTTTCTCCAGGCAGGAAGTTGGGGCAATGTTCAAGTTCATCTTGTTTGTTTCCCATCTCCCTGGCATCACTGTCCTTTGTAGCCTGATGTCCATTATCTTAAGAACCACTTTTACATATTTTTAGTTATTTCAGAGGTTAAATTTAGATTTTTTTATGCATCTCCACTGAAAGCATAAGTCTCAGAACTGAGAATTTAAATTTACAAAATACCAATCACAAATAGGAAAAGAATCCAAGTATGATATAATATATCCTGATTCTGCCCAAGTATGTAATTATTGGTATAAGAATATGGATGATAATTAAGCATTGTAAAGATTGATGTTTTCTTAATATTTTTATTTTATACAGACAAAAAATGGAAAGAATAAAGACTTTTTCCATGAAAGGCATCTGAGTCTGCCCCCACTTTTATTTTCTCAACTGCTATGATCTATTAATTCTCTGATCAGCTACATCAAAGGAAGAACTTTTCACAAAATAGAGTGACCAGATAGCTCTCATTTGTTATAGACACATTTTTCTGCTGTGAGAAAAATACAGAGACTCACTTTGGGAATCATTTGGGAAAGCAGAAACTGTGAACAGTGCTCAGCTGTGTTTCCTTTTTACTGCAGCTTTATGGACTTCATATGATACTTGGGTTGCAGTTCATAAAGGTTTTAATAAATGGAAACCCGGGAAGCTCATAAGCCATGTCCTAAACTCTACAACTGTAATTGCTTATTTTTCTCTGCTCCAAAGAATGTTGACATACACCCATGTGTCAAAGCAATTTTCTACTTCATTTAACTCATATATTTATTTAGGATATATGTATTGAATGGCTACTATGTCAAGGACCTGTGAGACATTGAATTTAAAATACGTAAAATAAAAAATAGTCTCTATACTAATGAACTGTATAATCTACTGAGGAAATGGGTAACATGCAAGAAAACAAATATTTAAATACAAATTGTATTAGGTGCTATGAAGGAAATTAACAAGGGGCTATGCTAGAGAATAATACAACAATCACTTCTGATAATAAAGGGAAGCCTTATCTAAGACAGAAATAAAGTGAACTGCTGAATGTAAAGAAGCAATCACAGGACTAGCACAAAAGAGAGTTGGCAGAGAGCTATGTTTGGGCTGAGATGTTAAGAAAGACAAACTTTGCATGTTCACAGATATGAAATTCAGCCACAGTGGTTGAAGTATAGCAAGGAAGAGATTGCAACCAGTTGAGGTTAGAAAATAAGCAGAAGCCATACATACCAAACAGAGGTCTAAGTTCGACAGTCGTTGAAGACTAAGGAATAGGAAGAGCAGAATAATCTTTATGTTCTTAAAATATCACTCCAACTTCCATCTATGTAATAGATTGGAGGAAGGCAAGAGTGGAAGCAAGGTTATCAACGAGGAGATTAATTCAGGAGTTCAGATGAGAACAATTGTGAAATACACTGAGGTGGTGGTGAAGAAGCAAAGAGTAGATGACTAAGTGTTTAAATAGTTTGTTTTCAAATGGGTATCCAATCTTAAATTTCAAGTTTCTGCTTTAAACAACTAAGTTAATGATGATGTCATTTGTTGAGATGGAAAAAGACTAAGTGAAAAAATGGTTTGAAAGTAAAATCAGGAGTTCAGTTTTGGGCCCATTAAGTTTGGAATGCCCAAGAGTTACCAAAAAGGAGATGTTAATCAGCCAATTAAATAATTCAGGGGAAGAGATTGAAATGGAAATATAATTTTGGTAGTAGTTAGATTTTAGGTTTATGTTTAAAGGCATGAGATTGGATAGGCTTACCTAAGGAGAGACCATAATCAGAAGAAGCTAAGACTTCTCCTCAAGTGTGATAGTTAATATTATGTGTCAACTTGACTGAATCACAGGATGCCTAGCTATCTGGTTAAACATTATGTCTGGGTGTGTCTGTGAGGTTATTTCTGGAAGAAATTAAAGCATTTAAATTAGTAGATTTAGTAAAGTGCGTCATCCTCCCCAATGTGGGTGGGCATCATCCAATCCAGTGAGGACCTGAATAGAACAAAAAGGAGTAGGAAGGGAATATTTGCCCTCTCTCTGTCTCTGCCTGACTATTGAGCTGAGCAACCCGCTCCTGTCCTCATCACTTCTGAATTTCAGGCCTTTGAAGTTTACCACTGGTCTTCCTGGGTCTCCATCTCTTAGAGAGTAGACCATGGGACTTATCAGTCTCCATAATCACTTGAGCCAATACCAGATAGATAACTATAGATAGATAGAGATAGATGATAGATAGATAGATGATAGATAGATAGATAGATAGATAGATAGATAGATAGATAGATAGATGATAGATAGATAGACAGACAGACAGACAGACAGACATCGAATTAGATTTTCTTTCTGGGAAGAGCCTTGACTAATAACCAAGCAATTTCAACATCTAGATTTCAGGCAGAGGAAGAAGAGTATCAGAGAGGAAGGGGGAGGAAAGCAGACAGTGTGATGTTATAAGAGAGAGAGAGAGAGAGAAAGAGAGAGAGAGAGAGAGAGAGAGAAAAGTGTGTAAAATATATAATGTGAGTAGATTGAAGGAAGTCATGTGTCAATTAGTTCTAAAAGTCAATACTGACCGCATGAACAGTTTTTTGTGAAGCTTTCAAAGTGACAGCCAGATTGAATAGGTTAAAAAGAGATAGGAAGTGAGGAAGTAGAGCTGCATGTGTGACAAATAACCTAGAAAGAATGATTTTGAAGGAAATTAATAAAGTGGGGAAGTAAATAGAGTGAAACAGGGGGGTCAAGAAAGGGACTCCTAAAGGTAAGTAGTTCTATACTGTGTGTGTGTGTGTGCGCGCGTGCGCGCGTGTATGTGTGTATGTGTGTGTGTGTGTGTGTGTGTGTGTGTGTGTGTGTGTGTGTGTTTCCTCACTTTTCTTACTGAAATATACCCTGAATATTTGCATGGTACCAATTTGAGGCATATAAATAAGTTAGGGAATGAAAGTTGCCTAGCATCATCAAGAAAGGAAGGCTTCACAGCAGTTCACAGTCCTGATATGTCAAAATCCATTCTGTTCGTCAATATTTGTGCAAACAAATCTATTGAAAAAACTCATTAGTATCAACATGATTTTATAAAACAAACTATCCAACCAAAAAATATTCTTTCTATTTAACAAGAATAAAGGGTTTTTGATGCATGTTCTTATAAAATTGCAGCAATTCATGTGATATGTTTATACACGAGGCTTTTCTTCTCTGACCAAAAAACTAAGAGCTACCAGACTAAAGACAGAGGGCTTGACCTCAGCTGAAACTTCAAGATATGCTTTTCCTGCAATTTTACTACAAAAAGGGCTAACTTGCAGGATATTTTCAGCTAATCTAAGAATTCTTTCATTCTTCTCCCATGTATGTGTGAGATACGGATAGGTGAAGGAATGAGCAACTCATTGCAAGGGAGCAGTCAAGAAACAAGTCTTATCATTAAATATGAAAACATGTAAAGTTTAAGTGAAAAGACTATTTTTTTTTTAATTTAACAATTTCCATTCAAGTAAGCATGCCAAGTGTATTCCATTTATCCCTACCAAACACAATGAGGTTGACATTATTTTTACAGATGAGCAAATTAAGATTTATGGAAGTTAAATATTTACCCCAAGGTACACTCTGGTAAGTACCAGAGTCAGGGGTGAAATCCAGCCGGTCCAACTCCAAAGCCAGTGCTCCCAAAGATATAGCAATAGAAAGAAGTGGTTAGGGATGTAGGCTACAAACCATACTGCCTCGAGTTAATATTCCATATTAACTCTGTGAACTTGAGCAGGTTATTTATTCAACTCTATCTTAGTGTTCTCAGCTGCAAAATGGGGATAATGATAATATTGACTTCATAGGAGTGTTATAAGCATTAAATGAGTTTAAAAAGTGGTTGGACCATGGACCTCAGTAAATGACAGCCATTCTCATACTGCCTTTTCTTAAGAAGAATGGTTCTTCTCTACTTGGTAAGGTCATCCTTTTAATAGAGCATCCCTAGTGACTTTAGTGAGCAAAGATGCTTCACAGTCAAATCACCCTAAACCGCTTTTGACCTTGTATCCGAATAGACAACTAGAATTTTCATTTCAAAATCTGACAAAAATATATTTGACCTATCACTGCTTATATATTTGTTTGTTATTCAAGCTTTTCCCACCCACCCCCAATAAGTCTTTGTCTTCCTGTAAAGAGAAGGATAATGACTAAACCCATCGGCACCAAAGCTGGGAAGGCTGCCAGGTTCATTTGGAGAATACTCCACAGAGCTTAGGGGATGTGTGATCTGTCACAGTATTGTAAGCTTGCACTAAATCTGAGTTCTAATAACTCCCTGGGAAAAGGGAAAGTGAACAAGAAGGAGCAGCTGGGTCAGGAGAGCTTCTTCACTCAGTGTGCAGTAATGACTTTACCTGCTCTAATTGCTCCTGTTTCTTATGAACAAGAGAGTCCTATCAAGTGGATATGGCAGAACTGGGTTGCTCTAAGATGATAGAAAAGCCCTCCTGACTTTTACATAATTGCGGCTTCTTGTTCTTGTGGTTGTTACGTGCAATAAATGTCATTTTATGAAAAGGACTAGCCCTTGTATCCCATCAAAATTGTTCCCAGAAACCTGGAGGATAAAATTCTGATATACTCTCATACTGTGACAGAAAAACAACAGTACAAGGCACATTACTGTTCCAGGGAAGATGGGGCTGACTTGTTTTGTTGTAGCCACAGATTCCACTGAATATGCTGAAAAAGCAGGAGTGAGAGCTACTTGCTCATCTTTGGAATATATGCATTCTGCCTTGTCTCCGTGATGGAAGAGCACACATATAAAGGATGGCAAACACAAAAAACTAATTAGCAATTCTGAGAATTAATTACTTCTTAATTTTATTGTGCATCTGGAAGCTTGGAAAAACATAAGGAAATCTAGGCCTTCTAGCTGTGGGAATTAAGTATTTAGAAAAATTAACTAAAGGCAAAAGAGAAGAGAAAAGAGTTTCAACAAATGAAAGGTTTCACAAAAGTGTCGGTTTTCAATATAAACTACCTCATGAATGCGTGCTTACCGGTGTGCATGTGTGTGTGCATTCTCACATGGTCACACAAACAATTTAAGGCCAAGCAATTTGAATTTAAAAAATACAATAGACTATTATTTCACCATTTAAAAAAAATGAAATCTTACAATAGACAGCGACATGGATGGACCTAGAGGTTAAAATTAGTCAGACAGAGAAAGATAGATATCATGTGATTTCACTTATAAGCAGAATCTAAGAAACAAAAAGAACAAACTAATTAAAAACAGACTCACAAATATAGAGGACAATCTGGCTAGAAGGAACAGGGGTTATGGGGATGGAAAAAAGGGGCAAAGGATTAAAGAAGATGGACACGGGGATGGGAGCACAGCATAGGGAATGCAGTTAGCATTAATGTAATGGCTAGATGGAGAGCCAGAGGGAAGATAGAGCAATTGGGGGATCATTTCATAAACTATATAAATGTCTAACCAATGTACTGTATACTTGAAACTAATAATGAAATAAAATTAAAAAATACATTTCAGTTATCTGGATATTAAAATTAAAAGTAAAAATATTCTGACCACAATAACTTTTATAATTGTTTTAGTTTTCCATTTGAATCACATGTAGACTTTTCAAAAAAAAATCCTTTGGTAGTCATTGGAATGGAGAACAAAATAGGCCCATTTATTTATTTATAGATGGACTTAATACAAATGGTGCTATTAAAACTATTTTACAGCAATGTT
The DNA here is from genome assembly GCA_004027375.1 of Macroglossus sobrinus. Lineage (NCBI taxonomy): Eukaryota > Metazoa > Chordata > Mammalia > Chiroptera > Pteropodidae > Macroglossus > Macroglossus sobrinus. The sequence goes on from PVKZ01000745.1 coordinate 503,894, forward strand.
TGCAGAGAAATGGGATTTAAATTCTAAAATGGGGGGGGGAATGTTTATTCAGAACTAAAAATAGTGATACTTTGAGAGTTAAGATGAAACAACCTTCCAAATAGCATAAGTCATACTTCAACTATCAACAAAATAATTTAAGTTATTGGACTTCCACTTCCAAATGTAAAAACTTAAATATCTTTTTTAGTTCCTTTCCATGGGCCATGGAGTCATCTTCTCAAGAACACAGGTGAAGAGGAGAACTATTTGCATATTTAGCACTTACGTGATGATATCAACTCAATAACATCAATAAAACTGAGTATTTACAATCATTGCTTCAAAACATGGCTTAATGTGAGATAAATAATAAAAATATAAAAAGCTGGGATTTTTATAAAGCTGAGGTTTGAATATTTGAGAAATTCTGAATAATATCCAGCAAGTAAAAATCAACAGAAAGAAACATTTGTCTTATAATTGTCATTATAATGAAAACTTTCTATAACTTATATGCTCAGATAGGAGCTATTGGTTGATCGTCACTCTCTGGTCAGATCATCGTTGGAAACATCTCTTTCTCTAATAGCTGTTGGGTTGACTTAAGCTATAAATATAAATTTGCAAAAGCTCCCACAGTTGGCACAATAGTGTCATTTATGATGACATCTGATTGCCATTGCTCTTCTTAGGTGACATACTTCCGAAGAGTTAAAGTGGCAAATAATACTACAATCTAGCATGTGGGCACATAGCCCAGAGTGTCACATTCAAAGGCAGAACTTTGCTCAAGATCAGTCTATGTTTTCAAATATATTTCAACTTATTAAAGATGTTTTTCCTGTCTTTATTCATCCTCAATGATGTTCAAAAATAAAACTAGGCTCTGTAAACTATTTCCAAAAATAAATGAAATATGGGTGATTTTTTTAGTAATAATTATTACTCAATATTTTTAATCATTTTGGTCTGCAAAAGAGGGAAGGAGTGTTTTCAAGTGGGCATTATATTTGAGCACCAAACACTTTGATTCCTAATTTTATAAGTCAGCCAATAATAAAGAGGAGAAAAAACAACAACAACAAAGATAGTTATGTATAGAGTACCAACCAGTTGTAGCCAGGACACTTTCAAAGAATAATGTATGAAATTCTAAGGAGACTTGAGAGACAGTATGTGCATTTAATTTAAATCATCAGTGTAGAATTAATATTGAATGGTGGAAAACAATAAATACACAAGTAAAATATATAATAGGTTGACTAGTAGTAAGTACCAAGTAGAGCTTAGTGCTATGAAGTAAAATAAAGTGACAGTGGTGTGTCTATTAGCTATTATCTCAAAACTGTGGCATTCAGCAGTAAATATTAAATGTATGTGTGTTAACTATGCTGATCTTGGCTGGGGTTGGCTGACTACAGGATGATCAATGTCAATCTCAGCTGAGGTGATTGGGGCAGCTGAGCTCTAATCCACATGTTTCTCAGCCTCCAGCAGGTCAATGTGGGCAGGTTCCAGGCCCTTGAAAGAGATGTGGGACAGCAAACGGAAACAGTCAAGGCTTCTTTAGACCTAGATGTGGAATTGATACGCTATCACTCTAATTCATTCTACTAATTGAAGAAAGTCACATTACCAAAATTAGGCTCAAAGAATAGGATAAGTCACTACACCTACTGGGAGAGAGAACTGAAGAGTTAATAGAAAGGGATAAATACCCAGGAAGGGTTGAAAAATGTTGTTAATGCTGCATCTACCACAGTGTAGAGATTCCTTGCAAAGAGTGATTGAGAAAGGGGTTATCTATTTGATCCAATTAATCGGACTCTTTAAGAAGGATAAGGGGTGAGTCAATAGGATGTCTGGGAGAAATATTTCAAGTGCAATGACAATGAGGCAGTACAGAGGAAATGAGAGGAGAGTGGTAGAAAATTAGCTTACAGAGGTGGTAGAGGAAGGTGAATTGGCCTTGCAGGTCCTTGAAAGAAATCTGGTTTTACTCTTTAAGTAAGATGAAAAACAATTTAAAGATTATAAGAAAAGACAAAACATAACTGATATTTAAGGGGTTTGCTACAACTACAATGTTAGGTGGGCTAATGGTTGTCATGAAAATTGGAAGAGTGAAAACCATTGAGAAATACTTACTTATAGACATTTAGAGGAATTGGTCAGTTCTACATATAGGATTACATATACAAATATATATACAAAATTATATATGTAATAATAATACCTTAACGGAAGTTTAATGGCTATTTAAGGTAAGGCAATTTACAACTTGCTTATGCTGAATTTAGAAAATGGTCCAGCTAAGCAAAACTTCACTGTAAGCTCTGGTCTTTGATGTATTATTCCTAGGCTCATTGAACACAGATATCTTTTACTTTATGTAGTGTATGCATTCCTGAATAATTTTCTGGAATTTTGTGTTTTAGAGTGAAGTAATTTCCCTATTGTTATAATTTAAAATAGGTAACCTCATACAAAAATGAATTACAATTTCCTAAAATAAAAAATTGCTCATTAAACAATAAGGAAATTTAATAAAGTAGCAAGTATAAAAAGTTAATACACATGAAGCAATATCCTACATTTTATAAACATAACCAAATGAAAGATATAATGGAAAAACCATCACATTTGCAACAGCAAAAAAAATAATAATAACAATAATAGAAAATACCAAGGCTAAACTTTACCAATATCCACAACTCTATAAAGAATCTATGAAATACTCTTAAATGATACAAAAGTAAACATAAAGTAAACATAAAGATAGGAGGAATCAACATCATACATAGATCAGTTTTCCCTAAGGTAATTTAGATATGTAATACAATATATACCACTGAAAAACCATTGGCTTTTTTTTCTAGAAGCAGACAGGTTAACAATAAGGTTTATTTTTTTAAAAAAGAGCAACAATATTGTGAAAAAGCAGGGCAGTAGCTAGTCTTATCAGTTATTAAAATACACTATAAAGTCTCACAACAATGTAGAATCCTGTTGCATGGAAAGACAGAGACTAGTGGAACAGATTATTCAGAAATAAACTTAGTTTTATATATAAAAATTCATTATGGTTACAATAAAAGTGGCATCTTAAGTCTGAGGGGAAAGATGAACTTTTTAGTAAGTGGAATTACAATAACTGAATAGTCATACGGGGGGAAAAGATAAAAATTAGATCACTTCTTTCACCATAAATGAGAATAAATTTCAAAAGAATCAAAAAGCATATTGTCAAAAATAAAACATACTAGTAGTAGAAGTCAACATGGTTAAATTCTTTTATAATCCGGGGCAGAGGGGTGGGCATAAAATTTAACTAACTACTATTACTTAAGGTTCAGAAATAATACAAGAAACTATGGGTAAATCTGAATACATAAAATAAAAAGATACAAAGATACCTTTTTTTGCATGGCAAAAGACACAACAAGCAAATAAAAAAGACAAATGACAGACTGGGAAAAAAATATTAACTAAAATGTTAAAATCCCTAATATATAAAGAACTCCTAAAACAAACAAAAAAGACCAATAACTATTTTTTAAATGAAATAGAAAACCAAAGGCAAATGGCTCTTAACTTGAAGGAAAGATAAGAGAAGCACAAATCAAAACCCCACAAACATAGCATTTCTTATCTACTAGATTGACAAAAATCCAAAAGGTTGAAACCACACTTTGTTGTTAAATCAATAAAGAATCGGGTAGTCATAAATTTCTGTTATATAGAGTTACAAAATATAAAATTCCAAAGGAAAATAATTTAATAGTATCTAGCAAAATTACATATGCATTTACCCTTTGACCCCAAAATAAGTTCAGGGATCTATCTAAAAACATATCGACAAAAAGTATGAAAAGCGCGAGGCTATTCATTGCATTAGTATTTGTTGTAGAAAAAGTGTAAAAACAACTCAAATATCCATTAAAAAAGACTGGTTGAATAAATTATGGTACATCCACACAAAGGGGTCACTTATAGCTATAAAAAGGAATGAATAATATCTCTACATATCACTATATGCTATCTTCAGGGAAACTATTAAGTAGCAGATTAAAAAATTAACATGCCAAAAGTATAAGAAAGTCATGAGGAAAAAATAATGCATTATGTGCTAACAAATATCTAAGAATGGAAGAGGGGTGCTATTAATATTTATATGCATTTATTTATGGTAAAAAATGTATGTAGAAAACAAAATTTTTAAAATTATATTTAAGTCAGAGAAAAAAAGTAAAAGTTGGTGGGCAGAGAGTAGCTAAACTTTTTAAGAACGTATTTCACTTCATATAAGGCATGCTAAAAACTTAAAAAATTTTTGCTGATAAAACTTTTTAATAAGTTTAGAACTGAATTTGAAGAATTTATACTGAAAGTCATTTTCAAGTCTGGAAATTCCAAGAACATTTGTAACATAACGTTTAGTTACATTTTACAGTTAGTCAAATATAACAGATATTTTGGCATGTGTGAAAACACAATATGTGTGGACTATATTTTTCACTGTGATAGATGCTCTGTGATACAGTGGAAGAGAATGAGTTTGATGGAAAATTGATCTACTGGAAATCAAGTTATTAGCTAAAAAAGAAAAGTTCTTCAGAAATAAAAACCCAGTTGTTGATAATGATGTAAGAAAATAAAAATATGGTTGAGGTGTTTTCTCTGAATGACTTTGACCTCATTTATGTAATCAACTACAAATAACCCAGTATACATCTTGGTTTGGTTCCTAATTAGACTATCAATCTCATTTTGACACAAAATTGATATTTATATCTTTAGTACGTATCACAATTTGACATTATATCATAAAATAATTTGTTCTCTCTCTCTCCTTCCCTCCCTCCCTCCTTCTCCTTCTCCCTCTCCCTTGTTCCAGTGCCTGGCACATAGATTTTGCCCAATAAATATTTGTTAAATAAATGATGTGTGAATCTTACTTATTAGCCATGGCCAAAACTCCACCCAGGACTGTATGCAGTCGTAGTATGTTTGGCCATGTGGATAGATCCAGAAGTTTAGGGTGGACAGCATCACCTCTAGGCATTTAATGGCATTAGTGCACAGGTGTACATGAGATCAATGTCAGAACACAGTGGCAAAAGAGAAGAATCTCCAAAGCCACTCCACCTTCTCACAGAGCCTAGTTTATTCACCTGGGTAGCGAGATTCATGACAGTTACCTATCTCATAGGGGGTTGTTCCAGGTAAGGCACCCAGCACTATGTATGGCATACAGGGGGCTCTCAGAAAAATGTCTTATTTGTATTCATACATTCTGAGAAGGGATTGAGGGAATCATAATGCCTCCCTAGCACCTACCTTCCTGAAGTTTCCTTTTTACTATTTTTCATACAGGTGGCCATTGTTAAGTTGTTAAAACAATTTGAGCTTCAGATTTTGAATTAGTAAAATGAAAATAATTTCTACTCAATACACCATACCTGAGTTGTTTAAAAATCAAATTCGACCACTAAGTGGAAGTGCTATTGCTAAACAGATGTGCTCTGCACTTTGTCATCTATTCACTTCACCGTTTAGTCAAATAAGTCAACTGTTTAATCAACTGATCAAATAGTCATATTTATAATCACACACAATGTGAAAAGCACTGAACTATTCGCCATGTGAAATAATGTTTTTCATGCCACAACTCAAGGAAACCACAAAAAGATTCCATAATTTCTTCTGACTAATGTTTAAAATTCAGCTGCTGGCACCCATGTGTAAACATAGAAGAGAATTTTTTTTCCCATAAAGAACACATTTCTGGGATCAAAGTCTGTTCTCATTTTCTATTGCTCCCCAGCAATTCTTTTTTCAGTCTTTTCTGATCCTGATCATACAAATATGAGAGTCTAAAACTAATTCTAGTTCTGGTAAATAATAAAAATAGACTAAAGTCACTTATATTGGTTCTGTGTGTCTTTGAAACGTGGCAGACAGATTTCAGGCTTTTAAGATGTGCAGGATAAACATTGATACGATATATGATATGATATATGAATTGACATATAAGTTCATAAAACAAAACGTGGTAAGGTATTCTTATTAGTCTATAGGAGACTTCTGTAAACTTTTATTGCTGAAAGTATAAATATATGAAAATATATGCTATAATGTAAAAGGATAAAATAATACTGAACACTGGCAAAAATAACCTAAGATTAGCAGAGTTTACCTATGAGTTACTTGCTTTCAAGGAAGTGATTGAAATAATATTGGAATTAAATATTCCTTCCAATCTCCCTCACCAACCCACTCCGTTCTCCTAGAGTATAACACTTTTGTGGGTATTTAGTGCCAAAATTTACTGATAAAAGATGTATACATACACAAATATACACATGTCTAAAAATAAGAATTACTTCAAAATTAGTGTTAATTTTACAAAAAAAAAAAAACTTTTATCCCTGGTTGATTTACTAATTTATTTATAAAACAGAAGTATTTGTGGACTTAAAGTGAGGTACCACATTTAAAATTATATCAGTATTTCTCAATCTTGTGTGGGCCACTCCAGTTCCAGATGTCTTAATGGTTCCTCCTGGAACCTCTATACTATAATCCAGACTGAATTAATGTAAATTTTTTTTTTGGCTTTGACAATATTCTACTGTTAAGCATACATCAATGTAGGAAGTTTGGAGCTAAAATGGATAATTAATAATTTCAAATGGTTCCATGAGATTTAAAATGTGCAGGATAAACATTAACTTTTGTTGACTTTCCTGGACACCCAAACTGCCTGATTTCTGTAACCAGTTTTTGTGCCTCTTCTCCTCCCAGACAGAAATTAGATGCAACTAAAGCTTCTTACTCTAGGAGAAATTGGGAGGATAGAGAGTAAAGGGAATAGGTTTGTTCTACAAAAGTTTATGTCTCTCATTTCTTTTTTGGAGAATCACTCTTGTTTCAGGTAGGTTTGAAGAGTTGGAAATTCTCATTTACTGATATGAAAAACACAGTTACCTTTTCTCAGAAGTGCGGGACTGAGGGAAGAAGAGAAATCTGTGTCTCCTACCCCAAATGATTGTGGTAGGCAGTAGGGATAGAAAAGCATTGTGGGGTAAGGGTTGCTTGGGTTGTGAGAAGCCAGTATTTCCTGTCAAATTATACGGAGAGAACCGCGCTCGAAAAAAGAGTGATGTCAGTCCCCTTTCTTATGCTTCACTGCTGCCAAAAATTCTGTCTGTCACTCTCCACCCTTTCCCTCCAACTCTCGTCCCCATTCTGCCCCTCCTTAGAGGTACTTGCGAAGATGAGTGCCTTGTGGGGAGAACAACTCGTTGAATCGCTTTGGGCAAAATTCACCCCTTCTATCTCCTCCCTCCCCTCTGGCCTCTGGATCCCGCGCATCCCTTTCCACTCCCCCCAGCGGAGTGGGGCTGGTGATGTGTCTCTGTACTACTAAGGTGGGAGGGGGCTACCAGCGGAGGATGTCAGATGCTCAGTTCTCTCCTTCTGCCTGACGCTCCTCTCCGGCTCTGCCAGGATTGGTCTCTGTAAGAAACAGCAGGCGCTGTGGCAGCGGCAAGAGCAAGCGGCTGAGGCGCGTGGAACCTGAAAAGTCTGGGTGCTCGCAGTTACCTCGCAAAGTGGTCCCAGCCAGCCGTCAGCACCATGGACAGCGGCGCCGTCCCCAGGAACGCCAGCAACTGCACTGACCCCTTCACGCACTCTTCAAGTTGCGCTCCAGCACCTAGCCCTGGCTCCTGGGTCAACTTCTCCCACTTAGATGGCAACCTGTCCGACCCCTGCGGCCCGAACCGCTCCGAGGTGGGCGGGAGTGCCAGCTTGTGCCCTCCGACCAGCAGTCCTTCCATGATCACGGCCATCACCATCATGGCCCTCTACTCCATCGTATGTGTGGTGGGTCTCTTCGGAAACTTCCTGGTCATGTACGTGATTATCAGGTAAGAAAGGCGCTAGGGCTCAGAGCAGTGCTTTCAGTGGCTAATCGGGGCATAAAGGAACACCTGAGCCCCCAGGCAGAGTGTTTGGCAGGAGGATAAGAGGAGTAAACAGGGCAGAATGTGGGGTGACACTGAATAGAGAGGGTTGCTGGTCGAGGGCAAAAACCTACTTTTCTACCTCTGCCCCCCAAATGGAAAAGAAGAATCCAACATTTCAGGAACCGAGAAGTTGCTTTGGTAAAAGCTACAAAGCTCTGGCAAAAATAAAATAAAATAAAATAATAAAAAATAATAAATAATAATTTTTTAAAAGCTCTCTCTTAGAGTTCTTTTATACTGAGCTGAGAGGGCTCTTGGGCACAGTGCCCCACAGTCCCTTCTGCAGAAGCTGTGGGAACAGTAATTTGTGAATAATAAAAGAGGAATTCTAGTTCATTTCCTTCAATTGGGGGCCAGATCTCCAGTTTTTTGGAGATGAAGCTTAGCAATAATTCCTACCCCTGCTGGTTTCTGTATACTTTTCCATACCAAGTGCCCCCCCTTCTTCCCTGTCACATTATCCCTTATCCCACTTTTCCTTCCATCCTAAGGCCACACTCATAGAGGACATTTTCCTGGTGTCTCTCCACAGTGTTGCTTTATTGTAACAAACATAACAGTTGTGTTGCCTGGACCAGTTTGTAGAAACCAGCTGCAAATCTGCTGTGGGAATCACGAACTGAATTTGGAATAGGCAGAGTGGTTCATGAGCAGTACAGAACATGATCAATGCCTCCAAAAGGGGAAACCAGGTAGAAGTGACCAAAATCAGCACAATTCTGGATTATTAGCTATGTAGGAAGTTGTAATGGTTGCTCTTAAAAAATAAGAAGTGTCTTTGTCCAGGGGAATTATTTCAAGAGTTTGTGGCTCATTTTCTGTTTTCCAGATGCTCCAGGTTTACTTGGCAAAGAGTGTGCAAGCTCTCAGTACTAATTGACTTTGATGTAGGTTGTGTTAGTGTTGATCTGCATATTCAAATCTTGCATATTCACATGGAATACTATATAATCATCTTTGTTAAAGTAGATTAAGATTTTGACACTTTAAAATGGCTTCTGATTATGATGTTCTTCCTGCTAGGGGTTCTATGTGTTCTATTCTATGTCTCTAGTGAACATGGAATTTTCATGTTTAGCCACAATTTTTGCTTCCTCTATTCACCAAACATTGCAGGCTTTGATGAGACTCTTTAACTACTTAATAACCCCTTTTCCCCATTATGATTTTATTGTCAAGGTGCTGCAAGTTGCTTTTAATCGATTCTTTCTACTGATATGTCTGATTTCTATAATTAATGATTATTAAAGAGTAATACTAATTTCCCTGATCTTTGGATGAAAAATATGATTAAGTGGCGTCTCTGAGAAAACAGCACCATCTATTGAGAAGAAGGCTAACAACAGAAGATAATGCAAGAAGAGAATCAATGGAAGAATTTATTTTTATAAGTATCTATTTTATGTAATAATACAATACAAAGATTCATATCAAAGATAAAAACTAAGTCTCATTTTGCAGTTATAATAAAACTCATAATTAAAACTCATAATTATGAAGGAAAAATATGTTTCTTATTTTTCCTAAGGATATTTATGGAATCTTAAACTTATAGTACTGGAAGGGACCCTAGAGGTTATCTAGGCTATGTAAGTAAACTGAGGCACAGAAAATAAAAATATTTCTCTAAGGACAGTTAGTTCATTAGTTCAATATCCCTGAATGTCTCTTAGCCAATTTAATTTTCTGTTTATTAGAGTAGTAAATTATTATTTAAGTTAATTCAACTAAAAGAGTGACTGTAGGTTTAGTTAGCAGTAATAATATGAAAATAATAAAATTCTCCAATTTTACGTCTGGAATCCTGGAGAACAAAGGATGAATAGAAATTACTAAATCATCTATAAATCCTACCATCTGAAACATATTTTATTCCCTTTTATTGCTTCTCTTGATATTTTCCTTTACCATTTTTTCCCCTCTGGTTTATACCTTTCTATAAAGAGAGAACCAATGGAGCAGCAGCTGGCTGTGAAATAAGCAAATTGGTCTTATTCCAGAGTTTCAGAGATTGTTGGTTAGTTGAGTTTGTTTTAAAGGCATTACTTCTGACCTCTTGATGACGTGGAAAAGGAGGTGACATTTTATCCTACTTGAGAACATGAGATATGCTTTACTTCTCTATACTGAAATTTCTACCAAAATGCCAGTATGATGTAAAAGGTCACCCCTAAAGCCAACCTGTGGCAAGTTGGGTGTTTAATCTAAGGTCAGGTAATCCTGTAGGTATACAACTGTGAAACAGAAAAACAGACAATTCAGTGACCCATGGAGTGATGAGGAAAATATCTGGGGATTCAAGAAAGTCTGTCTATGTAGCTGAGAATATCTAACTGGACTATTTCCAGACTGTGGTGTTTTCACTAAAAACTGATCGGGCAAGGGGTATTATTGTCCTTGTTAAAAAGATGAGTCTAATGCTGCATCTATTAAAGTTTAAGATAAAATGCTCACTTTCTGCTATTATTTAAAATTCAACAAATACTTTTGAATGGCCATATAGTTTCAGTTTTCTAACCAGATTAAGATAAGGTTTATTATGTCTTGATACACTGAGTGACTCTTGAGACACAGAAGACCATGGCAACAAAAACAGCAACAACAATAACTGGAAATACAGATGCTGTGATGAAGGCTTTCCTGTTGTGTCTCAACTCCATCATCACCATACTTTCATCAACAACACCATTAAATAGTGTAACAAGTACAATTCTTACATGGTGCTGACCTAAGAAACATAAGGGAGAGAGAGAGACTCTGTCATATGATCTAAAGATTTCAAATCCAAGTGTTAACTCATGGAATGTTATAACTATTCATTACCTGAAACCTTCTTTTTGGTTTTGAAAAAAGAATTTCTTGGAGTATAATAGTATTATAAAAATTACCAGAAAGATTCTGAAAAATATGGTAATACAAATATTACCAAATGTAGCAATCATTTTAAATAGGCTGATAGCATATTATTGTGAAGAATATTTTTCAAAGATCAATCCAAATAATATACAAAGTTATAGTTGCCAGGAATGTTTCTCTTATTGAAAATATTTGACCAAAGTATAGAATTAACCATAATTATAAAAACTGATATAGTTCCAGATGTGCTTATTATGTGAGATTATTTTTTTGCACAAAATGATTTGTTCATGCACTCATGGGTATAGTCTATGCAGACACTGTTAGAAAAAAGTAGAGGGTTAGAAACTCTTAGATCTCTGTGGGCCATGTGTACCATTCTTACAAGTAAGGTTCCAATGAAGAGTGCCAAATACTGCCTTCATTTTTAAGATTATTTCTTAATTTGACTAGTGATCAGGGGAGAGCATTTACATATAGGCAAAGTGTAACTGTCATTTTTCTTTCACTAAAAAGTATTTCTGATTTTAAAACCAGAACTGTTAGCTTATTCTTGCTCTATATACTAAATATTTGAATAAGGTTAAAACTACAAAATGATCAGTCATGCCTAATTGAAACAGAGCTACAAGCTTTTTCATTTAATTCAGATATAAGTAGCTGAGAAAATAAGGAATAATAATGGATATATATGTATGTATTTGTACATATAATAAATGCATATAAAATACATATATACAAATGAATTAATTTGAATACATGTGCCATTGATATCATCAAAATAAAAAAGTTGATAATTCATTTAAAAAGCTCAAATATTTATAAAGCTCATTTTATTATTTTTTTAAACTATAAAATATCCTAGTTAGAGAATGAATTTAAAGTGAAAAAAAAACTACTAAACAAAAATCATATTCTTAACAGTTTACCATCAAAACATAAGAATTTAACGGTATGTAGTTCACTTCGCAATGGAGAGCTTCTAGTATCAACTATTACAACTTGAACTTTAACTGCTCTTTCCCACACAGACGCTAATTCTGTTGGGAACATCTCTTCCTCAGTGTGTCCTGAGAACACCAAATTGCTTTTAATTTCCTATTTTGTAAACTGTGTCATTGTCATTTGCATAGAGTTATCATTGAGTTTCTTTTCCTTCTCTCCTTTCTTTCTTAAAGGAATGAGCTTATATTTTATGAAATATATCCAATACAAAGGAATGTATAGAGAATAATAAGCTTTATCATCTTTAAAAATTATATATCTAATTAGAATAATTATATATACCTCTAGTAATATATTATGTATATAACATATCATACATAATGATATATATTTATGCATACATAACAATATATAATACATCATTAGATATAATTATATATTATATAATACATAATGTAATATATAATATATAATTACAAATGCATAATATGGAACATACAAAACATATTATTTATAATATGCATAAAAAGCCATCTCCTTTCTCTCTTTATACTCCCTGACCAGAAACTATCATTATTGTAAATTTGGTGGTCATTATTCACAAGCATATTTTTAAGCCTTTATTTCATGTATTTTCACAAAGTATAATCTTTAAACATATTCTACAAATTGTATACATTAAATATTTATATTTTCCATAATATTAATACACATATTAATATGTATTCACTATTAATATGTATTCACTATTTACCCAGAATTGTTCTAGTTCTAGCAGATCAATGACAAGATGTCAAACAAAACAACATAAAAACAAACAAAATCTTGGCCATTAACTCTCCTGAATATTTTTTACTTATTTCCAAATATGTGTTAAATTATTATAAATATTTCTTTGCTAGCATTTTCCAAAACTAATTTATATGTTATTAATATTTACATACAATATTTAGAATTTTTTTCAGTAACTGCTGCAACAAGTTATCTATTCATGAATATTACCCAGGCATAATTTCTCACTTCTAAAAGGGAAATAAAAATAATGCTTTTCTACTTCAAAATGTCAATCAAATGATAAATGTTGACAATATTTACTTTGGAATTTTGAACACTTTGGAGGACCCCTTACACATAAAAGTTGAAAATGTTATTTTTTCTAGTATTACACTTTAGGTATTAATTGAAATCAAATTGTTTCAGTCAGCAGAAAAAGATGAACTCATTTCAATGAATAGCATACAACAATATGAAATTTTGTTTTAAAAATATGTTAAAGATTATCTCAAGATCCATCCATGTTGTCACAAATTGCAATATATTTTCTTTTCTTATGGCTGAGTAATATTCCATTGTTTATATGTACCACATCTTCTTTATCCAATCATCTATCGAAGGACAATCTGGTTGTTTACATGTCTTGGCCACCATGAATAGTACTGTAATAAACAATGGGGTGTATATATCTTTAAAAATAAATGTTTTCAAATTTGGGGGGCAGATCATGCTATGCAAAATAAGTCAGATAGAAAAAGTTAAAAACCATATGATTTCACTCATATATGAGATATAACACTGAAAGCAACAAATGAACCAGATAAACAAACACTCAGAGACACAGACAACAGTTTAGTGGTTACCAGAGAGAAAAGGGGAAGTGGGGAGCTAGAGAAGGGTAAAAGGAGCCAAATACATGGTGATGGAAGAAAATTTAACTTTGGGTGGTGAACACACAATGCAATACACAGATGATGTATTATAAAATTGTACACTTGAATCCTATATAATTTTATTAAGCAATGTCACTCCAATAAATTTAATAAAAATAAAATAAAATACATTAACAATAAACATCAAGATCAAATATTGTTTGAAATTTAAAACTATGAGAATTTTATATCTTTAACCCTTGCAAAGTTTAATGCATAGTTAACTGAAATAATGATTTATGACAATAACCTCTATACTTGTTTTTAGATGCAAGCACTTACTTCAAGAACTTGGAAGCCAATATAAAAAAACAGATCAAAGAGAATTTGTTCAGGATTAATCACCCAAAAGCACTGCTCAACTGCCACGCCTACCTCACCCTCCAGTTTTTCCCAAGGAGCCTGCATGGAATTTCTACGGCTCCCTTAGGCAATATTTTAAACCAATAGTTTTCATAACATTTCAGACCCTTCTTGTACCCCATCTCTCATCCTTCAGCTCACTTTTTACTTTACTGACCTGGATGGCAATCAATTTCACCCAGATGTAACTCAATGACATTTCACCTTAGCTGTATCTATATTCCTTGCATTCTGCCCTGGACTTTCTCTGGCACAGAAGCCCTCCATGGGGATCAGCCTCGGGTACCACCCCACAGAGCAACCTTGACCAGGGAAATGAGAGCTCATGGACAGTGGTCCCCTCTGTTTCCCTCTCCGGTTAGGTGCACTAGTGTACAAACCACAGGCACAGTGGAAGGACCTGTCCACACTGTGACCACATCACAGATATGCTTTTCCTCCTTTCCCGTTTCACTCTTCTACTTCCCAGATCCTAGTCTAGTCTCTGCAATGACTTTCCAAAATGATTCGCCTTCACACAAGCTCTTGTCTCAGACTCTACAAAGCTCATCATTCCTGTTATTTTTTAATTGGCTACTATGTGTTGGCACATAAAATAGGATTAATAAAGCTTTACAGACAACTTGAGTGTAAATTTTTCTTAATGATGATAAATTCTTAAGAAAAATTCTAATTAGCAAGTTCAACTAGAACAACCTAGAGAGCTCTAAGCTCAACTTTTCTCTTCGTTTTCACCTGCTTCAGGATTTAGTACATTTTGCTTAATGGACAGAGAATAGGCAACACTCATGTATAGTGTTCAGTTTACTTCTTGGGTTCAAGGTGATGGCAGCAGTAGTGTCTCTGTTACATAGAGAAAATAAAGCCTCCTGTGCCTTCGAAAAGATTATTTGAAGACACTTATTCCAAGTTGTATAAGACTACTTATAATAATAAAGGTCAAGAAAATTTTAAGGTCTCCAAAACTGATCTAAAACAACAGATGCAAGAAATGTCATAGATAAACATTATAATAATCTTATCATAACATTTCCTTTCCTTAGCCACCCTTTCTCATTTCAAGGCACCTTATTTCTTTCCCCAACCAGTTCTTCAGGCTGAAGTTCTTTGAAGAAGATAAAATTCAGAATTGAAGAGTAGCATGGAAGAAAAGCTTTGCCTTGGCTCAGGACGCCAGTATCAGTTGGGGCTCAGCTTCATACTCTTCTGTGCCTCATTCTCCCCATCTGTAAAATGTGTGAATTAGACTAAAACCCTTAAATCTCTTCTAGTACTAAGATTTCTTGTGGCAACTTCAATGACAGTTTCTCTATAATTTTTCCAGCTCTTCTATCTAGGGCAAAAATAACCATCTCCAAAATTAAATAATCTTGGTTCCAATTCCATTTCACCCCCTTGGGTTCTAAATGAGCTGAAATGGTTTCTGTCAGAGAGAGAAAACACTGATCTGCCAGGTGTTGGAGTGGTCAATTAAGAAAATGAGCCAAACTGAAAGACACCATCAAGCCTTTATTCACTTATTGTGATGGTATTAGCAAGAGGTCAAACAGGAAGTGATGCCAGCTCGCCAATGTTTCATTTTCCCAGAAAGCCACCAGCTCACATATACGAGCACAGATGTGGGGGGTAGAGAAAGGAAGTCACTGTCTTACTGCACAGAGAGCCTCAAACAAAAGAATCCTGCTGTTTACAGACCAGAGGGTCAAAGGGAACGAAGGGGGAAAGGCCAGGAGTGGGAAAGTCCTGAGTCAGAGTAGGGAGAATTTACCCCTGATACGGAGGTCTCAGCAGGGGCACCAGGGAAGGGCCTTGCCAATGGCCCCTCAATAAGGAGACCTCCAGATGGATGCATTTGGGCTAGGAATGCATGTACACATAAGAGCATGGTGGATGAAGGTGGGGGGATGGGACATGAGCCCTGGACTACAACTTTGTCCACACTGTATACGAAGCCTGTGGTAGGAGGGCAGCTTTCCCTTTAGAGGCCTGCCAGGAAAAGCCTTTGTAACTGCCTAGGATAGAACCTCAAAGATCACACAAAGGATTTTGACCTAGACTCAGACTTCTCAGATTCAACTTAAACCCTGATCTCTCCTTTTAATTCATGGGGGGATTACTTTAATATTTTACCTTTGGAAATTAACCATATCCTGGATGTTGCATTCCAAATGTGATGCAGAGAGGTAGTGGTTTTGCCAAATTGAATCCAGCAAACATTTGGCAACCAACGCTTAGGACAGGTAGGGCGCCTACACATGATGGAACATTTGATGAGTTCTCTCTAATCAGAGAGATCATTCTGTTCTGGTTATCAGTTTCTGTCCAGGCAAGAAAATTGTCTATTATGAATTGCTTTTTAATTTGTAGCTTATCAGTTGCATATAAGTAGGCGTCCTAAATTTATTCAAATAGTAACCATTCAGATTTTCTAAAAAGTATTAGTGTAATTTAATATTTGAATAAATTAAACAAACCTGATCTATTCACTGTCTTCAAATATACTATACATCAATTTCTTCTTTACTTTTTACTTCTTCTATTTCTCCCTACCATCTCCCTATTTCTTTTTCTTTCAAAATCTTTCTTATTCTTTAAGCTCCAACTTAAATTCACTCATCTTTGCAGCTTCCTCAAAGTAATTCTACAACCCACTTCCCTTAAATATTTGCTATTATTGCAAAAAATCTGTTCATTTTCTCATGGCTTTATAAATCATAGCTTAATAATTCTTGAAGACTTGATCTACAACTATCTCTCTGTGTTAGCAAAGAAATTTAACAGTTGGGCAACAGAACTGTATGTCTTTAAAATATTGTGTAATTCAACATGTTCAACATTTCAAATTTATCTCAGAATATTCAAATGTAATTCTAATTCAGACAATGCTCTCAACTCACTGCATTTTTCATGTATAATTAGTTTTTATGATGAGACATAAAAACTAATCTGTACCAGTGGATTGATGTCAGCAAGTGATAAATGCAAATATATATGTACATATATCTATATATACATATACACTAACTTTGAATAAGAAACAGATTGTTACTCATCCTATTTTAATATAGAAAGTAAAAAAATTTAAAGTGTAAAAATAAAAACTCATTATTCAGGGTAGTTATGTTCTATAAAGTCACTGAGACTTCTATAAACATATTTTTGTAATTATCCTACCTTAATGTGAACCTTATAAAAATATAAAAGGCAGACATATAAAAATTCAGGTTCCAAAACATTTCTCATTAATGATAATGACAAAATAATTGAACTTCTAACTAGAATTTTTAAATAATTTTTTCTAATCTTTAGTTCATTTTAAATAAAAATCCATACATTTAATTATCAGAAAAATAATATTTTTTATCATATATAAAAACAAAAATGTAAAACAATTCTTAGCTTACAGGTCATAATAAAGACACAGTGGACCAGATTTGGCCTATAAGCTATCATTTGCTAAACTCTGGTGCAGAATGTGCTAAATAAAATTTATATTCTTTCATTGGTCATGAAAAAGAACATATCACCTTCTTGGGCAATTTTGATTGCATGTTGTTTAATAAATGGAGACAAAGCATTTTGTAAAAATAAAAAACTTGGCATTGTTTTTGAACATGAGAAATAGCAATACAGGATATAAAATTTAGCACAGACAAGAAGAGTAGTCATAGATTATTATCTGTGGATAAGAAGATTCTACTTTTCTGAAACTGATTTTGATGTTGGATTAAAACAGTAATCGCACAGGATGGTCTCTATTTCATCCCAAATCCCCATCTTCAACCCTCAGCTCTTCATCTGACCAGATGACGTGCAGTATTCATTACTGCCCTTAGTCACTGATTAAAGAGTAAGTGCTTAGAAAATAGCATTTCTAAAAATTTCCCTCTACTGGATATGCTTTGCGGTTATCTTAAATCTGTGCAATTTTCTAAACTTTCTCATAGTATTTTCATCTTCAATCACTTGAACCTTTCAGAAAAAAATTAAAACTGTCATCTGCAAATTTATATTAACTTCTTAGCAAATATAAAATTTGTTCTCAAAGACACGTATGCCTGCATAGCAGCCTCTCTGCAACCACCCCATGAGCCCGGATGGTGACTGGCGGCTCCATTTTACTCAACTTCTCCTTCTTTATGTCCCTCTGAGCAGAAAAGCTCATTGCTTGGATATTTTTCTCTTTTTTGCTGACTTACATAACGTGCTCATTTTGAAATTTTGTTTTCTGCAGCTCTCACGTGTCTCTTTCAAAAATGTTATCCCTTGAGTTTTAGAGCTCAGACTGTCCAGCTCAGCTTCGGCAGGCCAAGGTGACCTGTGGTGTTTGTCATCCTTTGGCTTCACGTCCATGGTTTTGCTCAATGACTTCCTCAAGACTCACTGCAAATCTCCTCCCTGCCTGATTTCACACCTTTAATTCAGTCCCCATCTGTCTCTAGATGATGGATTCTTTTATCAGTGCTGCTCAGAGAAAATTTTCTGTCCTGTATGAGAATTCTTTAGATTAGCTAGATGGCCACTGGGTTATAAGTTTGCAAAGAGAATCAAGTTAAGGAGAGTTTTAACAGGATAATATAGTATCCAACTGAAGAATACTACACTTCCCAGAATCTCTTAAGTGACAACTGGATCTAAATTCTAGCCAGAAACCCAGACAGAATAAAATGAATAAGAAAATGTGAGTTTCCTTCCAATTAACTTAGGGAACATCAGAGCTATTGCAGAAGTCCTTGCAACATGCTTAGATGCATGGAAAGAGAAAGCCTCCCAGATTTTCCATTTCAATGCCTTTCAATCTTGGCCACACATTAGAATCAACTGGAAAGCCTTTTAAAAATATAAAAACCCACCTCCTCCTAAGGTTAATTGAATCAGAATCTCTGGAGGTAGGTCCTGGGCACAGGTAGGTCTAAAGCCTCCCTAGGTGATTCTAATAAATCCAGACCAATCTATCTATTTTGTGGAGAAGAAAACTGAGTCCTGGTTTAAGAAGTCTGTCCATAGATTTTACTTACCTGAACTTCAGGAAGCTGTTTCTAGAATAAGTAGTAAATTAAATTCTCTCTCAAAATAGCTAAATCTTAAGATGGTTAAAAAATTTTCTTAAAACTAGCCATTTGGCTCTCTTCATAATAGGTGTAATGGGGTGAGTGGAGTGGTAAACCTGAAACAAGAAGACTCATGTTTGAATCTCTGCCTTTTACTAGTTATAGTCACGTAACCTCCTGAAATCTCATTAGTTAACTCGCGCTGAAGGAATAATAATCACATTTAATCTCCCATGGATTTTAGGTCCAAAATAGCTAAGATATATGGAAGTGCGTGGTAAACCCTGAAAGTGCTATATGAAAGTAGGAAGTCTTGTTATCTGCTTCTCTCCCACAGAGAACTTATTTTCCCTCCCACTGGGCCCACCATCAGCAGGTGGGATCTCAACATTCACCTAGGGCTTTTGCTTTCCGATAGGCCAAATACATTATCTGTTATAATATTCTGAAATACAGTTTACCCTTTTGGAATCACAATTTTTGCAGAGGCAAAGCAAGGCTTTGCGCAGGCATCCCTATCATTCTTTACTGCAGTCAACTCATCCCCAATGCACTGGATCGTTCCTAAATCATCTTGTTGGAACCCATGATGTGAAAAGATTTCTAAGGACACATAAATACAGCTTACTTGGCTCACTGTTAATAAGTTCCTTTTATACTGCCTAATAAATTCAACAGAGAGAAAGGACACAAACCAAATTGTTTTTTGGGGGGATAGCTATTTTTGTTATTTAAATGTTTAAGTTGGTGTTATAGTCAAAGCATCTCAAACAGAATCTAAGTCTAAATGCTGACTGCTTGTATGGAAACTCCTTTTTACCCAGTAGAGCAGTTCATTTGAATTAGAAGAAATAATATAATAATGATGTTCTATGAACACTAGTTTTGGAAATTTAGGCATTTAAAATACTGTCCCTAAAAATCAATCATCCATCCATCAATCAATTAAATGATATCTCTGTGAAGACTTCTGGCTTCTATTATCACAATAACACTAATCATAGTAAAATTAGTTCAAAAAGATGGAGCTCTTCATGGAGAATGAATTGATGATTCAGTGAGTCTGTGTGTCTATTCCTAACACTTCCATAATGGATTTTTCCAGGACTTGCAAAGCAATATTTGTCAACTTCCTAAATCAGAGTAGTAACTTCTGTAAATACAGCAAGTACAAGGTAGAAAATAACATCCTTTAGGCTTAGAGCGAAAGTATGCCAAGCATAGAAACTGCAGAATAAGGAGATTAATGAAAGAGAAAGCCTTCTTTGCTTCTGAGCATTTTTTTTTTTTTTTACAAAAACACTGGGTTCAGTGCCAGTGAAAGTTTAAGTATCGTGTGGGGGAGTATTAAATGTTAATTGAAAAATGCTGCTGGCAGTATAACCTGAACATCAGAACCTGATTGTGCCTGCCAAGAAGAACAAGGGAAATTATTAGCAATGTTATAATTTTATACTTACTGGGCCCCATTCTCCTGAAAAGGAAACCACATGGGTTGAGTGAAATTAAACACAAGCATGCTTCTGCTGATGGTGGTGCTCCAAGGCCACTAAAATAAGGGGTCTTATTAGTCGATGTTAATTGAGATCATTCAAACAGTCTTTTCTTCTGATGACAAAAGGAAGCTTATTTTCCTCTTTGTAAAAATAAACAAAACATGCACCTAAGGAATAAAGATAATGCCTTCACATTTTATAAGACTTCAAATTGTTTTCATTACATTGAGTAATTTGATTCTCATAAAATGTTTTTGAGTATAGATAGGAAAATTGTTCATCAAACTAATATTACAGAAGATGAAACTGAGGCTCATTTATTTGCTGTGTTTGTTGAACACTAATATGTACAAAGCACTTTCCTAGGAACCCCAGATGAATTAGTGAGCAAAACAGATACAGTCTTACCTACCTCTCTCCAAAAGTACAGCCTAGTGGAGAAGAAAATTAAACCATTTCATCAGTTGATAAATTCCAAGGATGGGACTATAACAACCAACTTAGCACTCTTTAACCAAACTATCTGAAAAATACTATTCATAAGATATTACCATCGCTGTAGTTCACCTTCCCCCATCTCTAAACCCAGCAATGGAATAATTTCAATTAAAAAAATCTACTCTGGCAAAAAATCTATTCTAACTCTAGTACAAAAATAGAAACCATGCTTTGGCATTGCTGAGACATTTTGTTCACACAGTTTTTGAAGTTAAGTTGACATGGAAACATATTGGACTGGTCAACATTCTACTTAAAATAGATGAAAATGTGGAATTAAGGAAATTAGAATATTTTGGAGGGAGATAATTGGTCAAGGAAAATAGTTGTGTTTTCATAACAATTATAGGTGAGGGTGATCAGTTATAGTTAGCATATATGAGAAAACGTGCTAGAGATATTAGTGCAAGCAAAACAAAAGTAACACTTCTATAAATATAAACATGTAACCTATGTATTGTTGGAGAATAGTGTCTGCCTCATTACATTTGAAACCTATTAGAAGCATGACCATCATTATCATCACCTTAGCTACCATTTATTGGAAGTTATTATATTCTAGACTCCATACTAAGAATTCTTGAATACATTTTAAAAATTATCCTCCTTACACCAACCATTTAAGAATGGTACTAATATTTTCCAAGTTTTATAGATAAGAAAAATAGAACTCAGAAAATTCAAGGAATAAGCCTAAATTTGTCCAGATAGTAAATTATGATACTAAGACATGAATCAAGATCTATAGAATCCTAATACTTCAGCTTTTTCAAAACCGTTATGTTTAATTGCATTGAGGTGAGATTTTTATTTTCAAGCCAATTGTTGATGTTTCATCAGGATTTCTGATGGCCTATTATCATAGTTTCTATATCTTACTTCCCAGAGTGTTTCCTAATTGACAAGCTGTTCATAACTTTTTCTTTATTGATGGGTTGTACCCCCATTAAAATAAAAATGAAGGAATCAGGAAACGTATCGCCTTACAGTTTTAAATTTGAAGTTTTTCCTTCATATCAAACTGTGACATGATGAACTGAACTTGTATCTCTGGACTAACTAAATCCATGTCTCTGAGTTTACCTAACAACATGGGAAAATAGAACCCACTAATTAACTGTGGAACTTCTACTTATAGAAGCTCAGTTGTGATCTAAAGATATGCTCATACTTTATCCTCCAAAAGTATAATTGTATGTTGTGACCAGTCTATGCTAATAATTTATATCAACAAACTGATCAAGAAATAGCCCATGTGCCAGACCCACTGATGAGAGGTACAGATTGAACTAGGCTTTCTAGATCTATTATTCAGCCAAGTTCCATGCTATTTTCATATTTCCATTTACATCAGTGATCCTTTTACTTTTTGGAAGAAAGAAATTTTTAATTTGGAGAATGTAAGCTTCTTGAAGACAGAGACTGTCTTTTTTTTTCATTCCTGTTTCTCTGAACTTAACAAAGTAACAAATGGTCATAGGACATAGTGTACCTGAAATATTTCAGTACCTAGAATTCATTATACTATTATATTAATACTAGATTTATCTCAGTCTTCTGTATTTCAGTGTCCCTATCTTAGTTTGTGAATATAACAACTGTTACATCATTGTTCTTCTGAGAGTTAATGGTTAAAAGAAACCTGGAATTCCAAAAAGTAAAATTCCTATGAAAAGGGTAGCTACTGTTAATTTGGCAGCTAATATATTTCTAATGGTTATTTTCCATATTCAAAGAGAGAAATCAATGTATTGTGACAAGGATCCAAATAGGAGCTATGAGGAGATAATAGAGATCAAGAAAAAATGAATCTGGAATAATTCATTCTGGAATAATCTGAGAAGAATCAATCTGGAAGAAAGCATACACCTTTACTCAAGGATATTTTTAAAGATCCACCTAATTAAATTCAAAGAAAGGTATCCTACTTCATGCCCTTGTCTCCTTAACCAGATGGACAGATGGGGGACAAGTTAGCTGAAACTACTGCCAGTTAAAAGTAACAGGCATGGCAGTGTTATGCCACAGAGCTTAAATAAAGTAATTTGATGCCAGAAATACTAAAAATCTTCCCTTCTCACTCAGGGTCTCATCTGTAACTCTTTCTTTGATTCTCAAACAGCTCACAGAGTCACTTATGAAAAGTATGGAAACCTAGCATATTCAACTGCTGTGACAAATTCTTCCCATAGACTGTATTCCAGTTCATTCCTTAGTCCATGCATTAGAGGCAGATTGGAGAACAGGATGTCTCCAAGGAGATTACCAATAAATGAAATTCTACTTCTTGCATCAACATGATAGACTGAAAACTGACAAACATTGGAAGAAAAATTCTTTGTGATGAGATTTTTTTTTTTTTTTTTTGCCCCTGGAAAACCACTATGCATACACCTTCTCAGGAGAAGAAAGATGAGGTGACAAAAGCCGTAATATCAGAGGAAATGGGAAGAAAGAAATCACAAGACAATGTGTGACTAAGGCATCCAGAGTCATCATAATGTTATCACACAAGACTCACACTCGGTGACTAAAGAAAATTTGTTGGTGTCTACTGCAGACCAACCATTTGACAGACACTTAAAATATGAAGTTTAGGTCAAGAAAAAGAAGTTTTACCTCACAGAGCAAAAAACAAACTGGCAATAAAAATTTCATAATGGCTCTAAGTAAAAGAGTAGTAAAATTTTCCAATTTAAATGTACTTAACAGAGGTTTATAGTCTCAGAAAACAAATATATGATAGACTAGTTAAAAACTATATTTCCATTT
The DNA here is from genome assembly GCA_004027375.1 of Macroglossus sobrinus. Classification (NCBI taxonomy): domain Eukaryota; kingdom Metazoa; phylum Chordata; class Mammalia; order Chiroptera; family Pteropodidae; genus Macroglossus; species Macroglossus sobrinus. The sequence goes on from PVKZ01000745.1 coordinate 527,596, forward strand.
ATTTCTGAAAAACAGATGACAGGCTTGTTTGGGGGTTTCTACTAAGTAAACCCTTCCTGCCACCATGAGATACAAAATCCTTCCTTAGCAGCATGGACTAGCCATGTGACACTGAAAAGCAAATCTAATATTTTTATGGGTACTCTCCATGTAACAAAATAAATTTTCAATAATTGCAACTTTCCTAACACCTAAATGCAGGTTAAGTATTCCTTTCAACATTACCATGTCACCAGTGCCTTACCCTTCCAAAATATCTAACACACTGTTTTAAAAACACTTCTTTCTGGGTTCTCACCAGAAATAATTTCTCTCCAAGGGAAGAGGGACTTGTATCAGCTGAGAACCATTGCCTAATACAGCACTGAGCAAAAATTAGAATAAAAAAAGGTGTTCCATAAATGCATGTTTAACTCACTGTTGGCAGTGAGGGGGCTTTATGGTGAAAAGAAGTAATTATGAAAATGAAAATGAATTTTATGAAAATTAAGAACATGCCTATACTTCATTAGAAGTTCGATTTCGTATATAAAGTCCAAGATAATTTCTACCTTTAGCTAGGAGAAATGTGAAATGTATAACTCTGATCACAAAGTTAGAATATTAAACAAAAAAATGTCAGTTTTTCTCTACAGTTAAGTTTATGGTGATTTGTATTTTACTTTTTATATCCTTCAGATTTTTAAAAACGGATGTGCAATGGTATAATGAAAAATAAAACACACAACAATATGAAAATAAAAAGAAATAAAATTTCAAAAGTAGTATATGATTCTGAAAGGCAATAAAATATTGTATTATAAGGGCTTTTTCACTAAAATACAAATCCAGGTCACGTTTGGAGTTTTCCTGTTAAAATACAGTTACATATATTAATTTGCAACTCAAAACATTATCAGTACCAATGAGTCTACTTCAAGCTGGAAAACAATTCTAATTGATTTAATAACCCTTATTACACCATAACACTAAAATTTCATATTTTAAAAACCAATGGGACTTATTTGCTTCCGCAAATTACGGGTTTATTCATGAATCATATTTTCTCCTAACAAGTGTTATTGAATTCTCCATAGGGGAAGGAAAATACCTTCCAAAAACCTCTCTGCATAAAATCACGCAGGAAAAAAAATCTCAATAAACTGCTTTCTGTTCCTAGAAAAATCCCACGTCAGCATGGTAGTTATAAAAAATTGTGTAATTCTTAGAGGGAAACACTCGTTAAAAATATACTATTTATATAAGCCAAGCTCTACAGGAAGTAACTGTAGTGCCTTTATTCTTCCTTCAATTGGTCCTAAAGGTTTTGGGCAGCTACTATTGCTGGAATTAATCAAATGCCAATATATTTAGATATCTAAAGGTGCTATGACACATTAAAAGGATAAACAGGGAAGGCTCATCCACAGTTTTGACAAATACAATTTAAAATTAAGTCTTCATGGATGTTAATTAAAAATCTCTGTTGTGAAACTCAGAAGTAGTGAAAACGTTCTTATTTCAACTCCCTTCACGGGATGCTGATATACATAATTCTCCCTAACATGCTGTGTTATTATTAAACACTGCTAATGGTTATATCTATAGGACACATACACACATAAAAACCGCATGAAAAATTAAATCATCCAGGTATTTTGCTTGCATAGCAACAAATAGTCAGATGTTTCAAATTTACAATGTGAAACATTTTTGTCCTTGAAGGCTGTTCTAAACGTCAGTTCTCCTTAAAAAAGGGACATAACCACAGTTGTTGTAGCTACTAATAGGATTTTTATGAGTATCACGTTACACAAATGTATCTGGAAGTATTTGTAAACCTTACGGTACTTTATAAAAGGTATTATTTATCATACAGATAACATATTACTTGGTGCTTATCATAGCAGTGCAATGTAATAGCAAAGAGCATAAACCATAACAAACAGATATGGATTTAAATTCTGCCTCTGCACTGTTATTTTTGAGCAAGTTATTTAATCTCCATGAACCTCAGTATGTTCTTCTACAAAAGAAGCGATAATATGCAACTCATAAATCGGTATGAGAAAACCCAAGGAAACTACTTACAGCAAAGTCTGGCAGAAAACCAACATTCAGTAAATGTTGGCCATTGTTATAACCCTCAAAAAATTAGCATCTATAACCATGGCCGTTTAATTTGTTCTAATCGTGATTTTTAGTGGTAATATAATCACCTCTTTACAATCATGGAAAGTAAAGTTCAGCCACTTGATCACAGTCACAAAACAGTTCCAAGACTTATGTGTCTTAACTCCAAACCTGGTGTTTTTCGTACTAGACTGTGAGAGAGTGTTTTATCATAACTTGATTAATAGGCCAAATTGGGGAGAAATTCATAAAACCAAGGTAGTTTAAGTTACTCACTTCTCTGTAGTTTCACAGCAGTTTAATGGGACTGTCCTTGCTCTTAAGATTTAGTAAACAGTTTGTATGACTCAAGAATCACCAGGAATGTCCCCGCCTGAAAAAGTAGGCTTTTTGTTCCTTAACCCCTTGCACTTAGATGTTAAAATAAAAAATATCTCTAAAAGACACTGAAGATAAGTCCAATAATAGAAACCACTTGATTGCAACAAGCAAGCACATCTCTACTTTAATGATGTACAGCTCCAAAGACCACATTCAGCTAGGACTCGAAAGACTCGAATGTGTGACCATGTGCTCTGAAAGAGAGAGGAGCAGTTCCCCTTCCCAAAAAAGAAAAGGTAAAATGGCATCCAACACAACCTTTTATAGCCCCCAGCTTTATCAAGACTGGGGTCTGCCTGCTACAGATAGACGTCGAGTGAATACATTTGCAAAGAATTCAATGGTGCAGGCAGCTGCTGTAGCTACAATGCCCTTCAAGTGGCCTGTACCCATCTGTGGACATGGCTGAAAAATTTCTAATTGTTCTCTCCAATTGCTGACTGCTGTTGGCCTGCCACTGCTGGTACAACCTCCTGAACCAAGTACACTCTGCTATTAGTGCTCGCCAGCGGAAAGCACCGGGAATAGACTTGGAGCCAATAAAAATTAGGCTTATGAAGCTTGCAGCAGCAAGAGAGACAGACCACCACAGGGACTGTAGTTCAAGTTTGGTGATTAAGGAGAGGATTCAAGTGAGCAGAGGTCTGACTCAATAGGGTACTGTCTGAAAGCAAGAGCAACTTGAAGTATGGGCATTCGTGATTTATCTAGGAGGCAGAATTAACGGAGGTCTAGAGTTATTGAATGAGCAGCAGCGGTCACTTAACGTTAAGCAGGAGAGGGAGACATTTGGCATCTTTATGGTTTAGGTAATTCGGTGTTATCTTTGTTCAGGCTTGGTTATAAAGTTGTCTTGTTTTTGTTTTTGTCTTGTTACATCATGGTCACGGAAAGTTCTCACGTGAGGTTGATGCTCTAAAGAATTATGCTCCACAGAGGAATACCGCACCTGTCTGCTAGCAACTAGGCTAGCCTCTCTGTCAGAGGCTTTGTCCTTTCTCATTACTACTCAAACTCATCATTGTTACATGCCATCCCCTCTTCTTCTCTGGTGCTAGGAGGGAGATAAAAATGAGGATCAAGGTGGGGAGTAGTAAGGTGACATGGGATGGGAAAGTGGAATTTATTCTGTGGTAGTGTGTGCGGGGCTGGGGGGAACGGGGGAGGATGGAATCCCTTAAAAATATAAGATGAACAGGACTGTCTTATTTAAAGAGATACATAGATGCAGGCATCAGGGCAGGATAATTCATCACGTCACTCAGGCAAGCAGCCAGTAGAGTACAGACCGAAATATGAAACAGATAATTTTAATATAATCATCATGTATATTGCAGAGCACTAAGATTTCATGTGCAAGCCTGCAAAAGGTTGCAATTTATTCTCAAGTTCATTAATAATGCATGATTTGCTTTTATTCAATACTCAAATTAAAAACTTGTTCAAGGTAAATACTTTACAATGTTTCATTTTCAGGATGACTGATTGAGAACAAGCACAGGATTCTATTCCTAGCTCCAACCTCTAGAACAACTGTTAGAAAATATATTTTCTCATGTCAGTATTTCTTTCTTGATCTTCTTTTAATTAAAATTTTTGGGGTGATGATGGTTAACAAAACTATATGGGCTTTGAGTATACAATTCTACAATATCTCATCTTTATATTGCATTGTGTGTTCACCACCCAGGTCAAATCTCCTTCTATCAGCAAATATTTGACCCTCTTTACCCTTATTTACCTGCCTTCCCCATCATTCCCTCTGGTAACCAGTAAACCATTGTCCAAGTCTATAGGTTGTTTGCCTTGTTTGTTTGTTGCTTTCAGTTTTATATCCCAAATATGAGTGCAATCATACGGTGCTCAATTTTTTCTGTCTGATTTATTTCACTTAGCATGATAATCTCAAGCTCCATCTATGTTAAAGAACGCAAAGTCAGTGGAGAGCCATATTTATGAAAATAATAGAGAAATTCTTGATAGGCAATGTGGATATATAAAGGGCCCTATTAAATGTCACCCCTACTTTTCCTGATGATGTTTTATCCAACTGAGAGCTAAGGCAAAATGAATCATCAGATACAGAAAAAGTAGCAGGTGAGCGAGCGAAGCTTCATCCGTATTTACAGCCACTCCCCAGCATTAGCATCACCGCCTCAGCTCCACCTCAGATCTTCAGGTGTTAGATTCTCATAGGAGAACCCGTCCCTGGTGCCAAAAAGGCTGGAGACCACTGGTCTAGAGAGATCAAACTCACAGGAATGGATCAAGAGACATCATGAAAGAGACAGTGTTTGAATTAGGGTCACTAGTGATATTTTATTTTAGCTAAATATCACTCTGCCTTCCATAGTCATACCCTAGAACCAGTTATCATCAAGAACTCCAAAACCTCTCCTTTAAGGATCTTTATTGCTTTTAGACCAGGATCCCTTAATTCTCCAGGCCCTGAATCTGGTGGCCCTCCTTCACAACTGCACTGTCCAATCTATTGCCTTCAACACTTGTTTTCTAAACTGGAAACCTCAAATGAGCGCTTAACACTGCCAGACAGATGTTTCTTTGCTAAATTTATTTTTTTCCTTTCCTCTCTACCAGACTTTCACATTCCTTACTCTATCACATTCTTTCCTCAATGTCCACAGCTTTTACTTCATTCATTCATTTAAAAAATATTTATTGTGTGCGTATGCAGTAGAATTAAAGGCAGTGACTATGGATCCTCTCTAGAAGCTTTGCTGAGACAAAACACAGAAATGGAAATCACAAAATGGAAAATGAGGTCAAGAGAGGGATTTCACTGAAAAAAAAAATATAAGCAAGCAGAAAAGTCCCAAACCTGCAAAACTTTTCTGTAATGTACCCTATTTTTAATCTTGTTCCTAGTAATAACCAAGAAGTGACCAGCCACTCCATGTGTGCTGTGCATTCCATCTTCCTTCAGTTGTTCAAGGACATTGTTCACACAAGTGTCCTCTCTTTCCCCTACTGCATTAATTCTTCATTGCTACATGACTCAGCACACACACATATATTCATTCTCAAGTGTATCAGATCAATCTAATTTTTAAAAATTCTTTCTGAACTCACATTCTCTATTTCTCTTCATAGCAAAACATCTCTAAAGTGGTTTGTACACCATCCACCTCTCTCATGCCCCATTTACTTTTTAACCCATGTTTGTTTTCTAACCCTTCCCCTACTCCACAGCACTTAATCAAGACCATTAATAATGTGCATTTTACTCACTCTCTCTGCAACATTCGGCAGATTTGACTGCTACAGACCATGATACTCTTCTCTCCCTGGGTTTCCTTAACCCCAACTCTGGGTTCCTTTAATTCTCTGACGACCCCTTTCTTCCTCCAGGCTTATTAGGGCTTAATCCTGGGCTCTTTCATCTTCCCTCTGTGTGCTTCCCTCTAAAGGTTCTTCTGTTATCCCAGTCTTTATATCATATCTTATTAACTCATGTTAATTACTCCCAGATTCACACCTCCAGGCTTCTTTTCTTCTAGACTCCATATTCCAACAGCTTATTTAATTTCTTCAACAGATAGTGAACAAGCATTTAACAAAATAATATACTAAATTACTATTTAGAGTCTACAGCCATGTCAACCTGAACAAGCGCGATCCCGACTGATCTCAGATGTTAAGCGGGGTTGGGCCTGGTTAGTACTTGGATAGGAGACCATCTAGGAAGACCAGGTGCTGTAGGCATAAAAAATAAATAAGAGATTGTAAGCTGACAAGGTCTTTGCAATCTGTGAGGTCAATCAAGAGTTGCCTCACCTATAAATAAATAAATAAATAAATAAATAAATAAATAAATAAATAGCTATCTAATGCATATATTTCCTTTTAATACTTCTTTTTATCTTACGGTTCTTGCATCTTTTAAACAAGACTATGAAATTGAGTTTTATTGTCCCAAGGAAGAAGAGGTTACAAAAGAACCCAAGGAGGCTTTAATAATATATATTTACTATATGTTCCCTTATAGGATTCCATTACCTTTAAAATGCAAGATGATTTACTTTGGGTGGTGAACACACAACGCAATATATGGATGATATATTATTGAATTGTGCACTTGAAACCTATATAAGTTTATTTGCCAAAGTCACCCAAATAAATTTAATGAAAAGAAAAAAATGCAAGATGAGATACATGAAAAAAGGGAAATGTTCTGAATGAACTCTGAAATGTTAGACTTGATGATGAAAAGCTCAGCCTAAAGGAATGTGAGAATACAGTTTATACCATAAATCGTAAGTTAGAAAAGAAAAGTTATTGAAAATAGTGATTTCCTGCCACTCAAAGAGAAGAGAGAGCTTTCTGGGCTGGAGGTAGGCCATTTGAAAGGAGAGAAAAACAGAACAGAGTTCAACTCTTTACGTGTAACCCTGCCGTTACCACTTGCCCACCTCACTCGTTCACTCCAGAGTGAAACTCTTCCTAGGGATATAAGTCAAATGTATAATTGTGAATATAAAATAATGAGACCTTTGACCTTATACCTGGCTGGAATTCTGAGAGACCTCACAAAACGCCTCATGGTACTGCTAGGTAGTGTCGGTGGAGTAGAAATGATGTCAAAGCAGAACTAGGCAAAGAGAGGAATGAGATGGTCTTGAACTTCATGGGGGAGACCCAAAAAAAGGTGTAGGAAATGATGGGAGCTGTGAAATACTGTGCCATTTAGAGGCACTCTGCTACACACCCTAAGTGAGCCCGCTAGTTAACAGTGTGGCAGAAAGCCCAGGGCAGAAGCCAGAGAGGTCACGGGGATGCCTCTCAAGCAGAGTCCTTGTGAGTCAGAGCTGACTGGTGGGCAAGGCTGGGGTCACAATATGTGGGCTGGGGCTCATAGCTCACACACTTGGCACTTTAAGAAAATGATAGAAAATTACAAATAAAAATTAGAAATTAAAGCAAATAATCAGGTTAAAAATAATTGAAAATGCAGATTTCTAAAAGCTGATGAATCATACTACAAACATCACAAAATCTAGAAAAATAATTTTTTAGTCAACTCCCTGCCATACTTCTGTAATGCTTTTCCAAAGTTTAGGCTCTATGTTTCCTGAATGCCTCATCGTTTGATAAAAAATTTGCATTTTTATTTTCTATGAGAACATAGAAAATAATTTAATTTTTCCTCTAGCATAGTTGATCAGAATTCATTTATTTTTATTGACACTTAAGAAAGTTTTCTTTCAGTTTTGCAAACTGATACTGGAATTGTCATGTAAATTTTGAAGATTATCAGATTTGGGGATATTTCTATCAAGTTTCTTTTTCACAAGAGCATTAAGATTTATCAGGAAAATATGTATCATGTAAGTAAGATGTGATCCAAAACGTTAGGATGCATAAAAATGTGATGTCACATATAGACATACCCAAGGCTATAATACTGGTACAAATTTATGCTTTTAAAAATAAGGATTCTTTTAAGTTCCATTTTAAACAATTGCCATAAAAGGGTTAGAGTCCATGAATAATTGCATTTTATACTATATAATCAAATGTAGTCATGATAGAAAAGAACTGCTTTGATTAGATATTGATAAAATCAAATCCTTACTTACAAAACTGTATGGTGATTATAAGATTTTTCCACAGACTTGCTTTTGCCTCTGACATTTCAAACCTCATTTCTCTCTCACTCGCATTCTGGTGTGTTCTATATAACACAGTCATGTCCTCCCTCTCTCCCTCTCTCCTTCTCTTCTTTTTTCTCTCCCTCTATTCTTCTCTCCTTTTATGGAACTTTATTCTTCCCTGTCTTCAATGATTGTCACATTTTGTATCACACCAGAGATGCTCTCATCTACTTGCAGGATGGAAATTACCATCTATACTCTTGGTAATTTAAGACCTATACAGATGATGTATTATAGAATTGTACACTTGAAACCTATGTAATTTTATTAACCAATGTCTCCCCAATAAATGTAATTTAAAAGCATGATTCTATTACAACATTAATATACTGAAAAAAATGACTCAGAATTTCCAATATGCTCCTAGCATGGTCATCTTTGAAAAGAAGATGAAAGAGCTTGCATCCTTACCTTATTTTAGCTACATAATGAGCCAGGTATTTCTAGGACAAACTACATGATCAGAAATGCACTTTCAGAAATACACATCGCCCAGCATACAATACAGGAGACACATATTAGTTTTACACGGAGCCTAGAAAAAGAGGGGTGGGGAATATATCACACATTTGTATACCTCTCTGTATCCAGGTTTTTTCCATCATAAAGCAAGGTGATCAGACAATGCAGTCATGAAAGCCCCTTTCAGATCTCACTTCTCACCATATCATGACCTTCTGTGTCCAAAGTTCTCTTTAATTTAATGATACATTGACAAGGCAAAAAGAAATATTCCCTGTTCACTTTTACTTTAAATCTTATAATTTCATTTTTAAATGTTTGTTTCATCTACCACAAAAAATAAAATAAAATAAAATAACCCAAACTCTTCTTCCTATATTCAGTTCCATTCAATAAGTATTTACTCGTGCCCATCTTGTGCTGGGTTCCGTGCTGAATGGACCATTCTTTTGTTATTTCTTTTAAATTTCTGTTCATGCTTTCTCTCATGTTTTACTTATATTGATTGATTATATACACAGCATCAAAAGTATAGACAAAGCCTTATATTTTTTGTACTAAGTACAATAGGTAATAATTTTACTGTCTATGCCTTCTAAATTTTTAATCTACAACATATGCAATTTTCTAATATAAATATTGGTAAAATTACTTTTTAACATATTTTGAAGTCATTCTTCTTTTTTGTTCTTTCAGTAGTAAAGAAATACCTAGAGAGGCACCATTATTTGAAGTTAGTGGTAATGCATACTTGATTGTTTTCTTATATACAAAATTCCCAGATTCTAAACAGAAGAAATTTCCTTTTCTCTTAGAACTTTCAAATTTGAAAGCAAAGATATTTCTAAGCTCTAAAAAAAACAAGTCTTTATAAGAAAAGCAAAATGTAGTTATCTATGAACCAAAAAGCTCTAGCTCCTTAGATGTTCTGATTCTGTTTTTGAAATCATCTGGTCTAAAGAGATGAATAATGTATATACCTACAGTCAAAAATCTAAAGTTATAAATAAGAATATTTCATCCTACTGTAATGGTTTAAATACATCAGAGGATTCAACAGAATACTATGTGTCTATACTATATATATATATTATCACAGACTACAGGAATCGAGGAAGCAATTTTTAAGATAAACTTCTGATAAGACGCATTCTATTCTTTTCCTGAAGCAAAATGATCAGAATAAAGCAAGAAACAAACACTTCCAAAAAGCATAATTTTAAAATGGGTAAGCAAAGTCTCTTGTCCATAATGAAAGCATCTCTCCTTTTATTTCCTATTTTTTACCTAGAGGAGTAGAACATGGACATACAAAAATGCATAAAATGAAATTCAAGAGGTAAAGAAGAAAATAGGGAAATAGGTAACCAAAAGAGAAGAAAATAATGAGATTAGCAGGGAAATTAGTACTATAGACATATGTTCCATACTAATGCCACTAGAATTCTACATGATTCTTAAGAGGAGACACAGATTTACTCTGAGCTTCCCTGGCAGCAAGTAAAAACATGAAAATATGATCAGTTGTTCATTTCACATTTTCTATTTACAAAGTTCATTTGTTTTTTTCAAGAAAGCAGAATTTTTCCTTGCTCTGTCTGAAAGATGCCCTTCTCATGAATTGCCATTAATGGGACATGGAGGTGAAAGAAATTAGGAATATAAAGAGAACAGAAAAATGAAATGAGTGTGGATAAAGAGAGAGCAACACTCAACCCAAAAGTCTCTGATGTCTTTAAACTCTGGCGACACAGAGACAGAAAGAGCCAGTTGACCACTGGACAGAGGTGCATCTTGGTTTAATTTCCTAAAAGCCTCTCTCTGTCTTCTCTTTTGAGGCAAACTGACAAGATATAGTTACTTTCCTTCCTGTAGCACTCAGGTCTGAGGTTACTACTCTTTCTTTTGCTAGTATAAGTTCACTGGAAATTTGATCACTGACCACATAAAACCACTTTGAAAAAAAATGTAAATGAAATGCTTTAGAACATTTTATAGCAAAGTGAGAAATCCCTTGTTCCCTCCTTTATTAAGCAAGTGGCGAACATGACAGAAAATAACCAACTGATAGGTGGTCTCTTTCTGTGTTACTACCTAATGAATTATCACTGGATTTTATTTTGACTTTTGTTGTACAAACACTCTCTCTCTCGTTCTCTCTCTCTTTCTCTCTCTCTCTCCCTCTCCCTTTTTCTCTCCCTCTCCCTCTCCCTCCCTACCTCCCTCTCACGCATACACACATACACAAACTTGTACACACACACACATGCTTGCCTAGGATATCAGGATGGAGTGGATAATAAGGGCAAAAGTCAGGTAAGTACTTATATGATAACTTCCTTAATCTAAATAATCTAAAATGTAGAACAAGTACCTTTATGTTACTGGATTTATCCAATTAATCACGGATATTAAAAGATGATACTCTGGGGCATTTTTCTCTCCTTTAAATGTGGATTTCTTTACATGAGGGCAAGTGGACATAAAAGTCATAGCAGATGCAAAAAAAAAAGGTGTCTTTCCAAGCACAGTGCTGTACATATGAGCTGATCAAGAAGGGAAGGTTTCAGTGGTGAGACACCCAGTTGAAAGAACACACAAGCAGCCGACATGAGAATGAAACAACAGGCCCCAGCTTTATTGAGGGGAGTGTGCACTCCTGCGCTAGGGGACTGCATGGGCTTTATATATGTCAGAGAACAACAGTGGCATTCTGCCACACATACGCAATAAACAATACGCTGAGTCACACTTACATAAGTTAGGCACAGGCACCCTCTTACATTAACGAAACATTTTAAATCCAGAGTCCTATCCCTAGCCGTGAGCCTGGATCACAGTCAGACCTGGGACACACAACATATATAAAAGATGCTCATTGAATCTTTGCTGAATTAGCTGGCTTTTGTCTTCACTGATATTACAAAAGAGAGAAAAAGAAGAAAAACTTCATTTGATAAAAACGTGCAGGCACAGAAATCAGCCCGAAAAGAGGCAAAGTCTTCTGTACACCCCAAGTCTCTATGGTGAACTCCTAGAAAAGGTGGTTGAGAAACTAATGTGAAGGGTGAGACGAGGTACAGAATGGACAAGCTGTGTTCTGGGATGTGCTCTTCCTCTTTTCCAGCTCCCTTGGTTGGTTTTATTTCTGGTCACAGATAGTCATCACTTCAAGAATTAACTTAAAAACAAAATAACAACAACAAAAAAAAATGTTTTCAAAGCCCATCAGTATGCACGAGTATTCGGTATGGCTCCATTTAGGGCAAGTTGGTCAAAATCAATGATGTTTTGGTAAGTAGTAATAGTTGGAGAAATGGCATGATGGATGGGTCTGAAGATGAATAGGAATTATTTTCTAACCTCAAAAAAGGAAGGACATTTGTAAATAAAAGTTGTGTATGGAACACAGAATAGATAAGCTGCCAATGAAATGGCTTCTAACACCTCCTCCCCAGCACAGCGTTTGGAAGCTCCATGTAATCACTCTAATGTGCCAAGCATTCAAGGTTCTCAGAATAAATTTTAAAATAATAATAATAATAATAATTGCATGGTGATTCATTTGGATTCATATATCAAATAAGCTCTTCAATCACCCAGAACCAATTTAAATAAATACATACTAAGAAAATTTCAATGGGATAATTAGAAACAAACTAATATCTTGGGCCACTAACTATACGAAAAACTCCAACTCAGTGAACAAAGCAGGACCAGTCAATGTCAAGACCGCTCTGTGAGTCTAAGGTTGATATTCCAAGGACGTACTAAACATCCTTCCCATTTCCCTAGGCCCACATTGCTAATAAACTCACTCATGGCACAGCAAGAAATAAGTAATAGATACACAGGATGGAAAAAGGATTCTGTGTTAATATCTAAATATTCTGCTCATACCAACTCAGGTAAACTAAACAACAAAAATAATGCTTCCTTCAGCTCCCTCTTTGGCACATTTGCTAGCTCTGCTTTGCATATTCCTATGACTCCTACAACTCCGGGGGTTCATGGAACTTTCCTGGAGCAACTTGCATACCATTGCAACAGAACAGAATGATAAAAAGCTCGTGTTTGCTGGACCGCCTGGCCTCTTCTCTGATTCGACTGTCCCTTTAGATTATAGTATTTGGAGATATGCTGGAAGCAATATGAATTCTCAAACCTCTACTTTTGTATATACTTTTACATATTTAGGAAATTGCTGAACCCTCTACGTTGCTGTGATTCAAAGTGTGAGTAATTGGGATAAGAATACTGGCTCTCTTTAGAAGAAGATTCTTTGTAAAAACCGAGAATAATTAAACAGCATTGTCCTGTAAAATGCTGTTTTACAGGGACAGCTTTTATAGGTAAATAAAATTGAAACAGCTTTTATAGATAAATATTCACTCTTCATTTTCTGATATAGGATCTGAATTTTGTTTCACAAACATCTCATTGTGGGGGAAGAAATGATTTTGTTTTTTAACTGAAATAAACATACATCAGTAAGTATCTACTGTTAGGATGAGCCTGATGAAAAGGTTAGAAGTATGATGAGTCATAAACCTGACAGTAAAGAACCTGATTATTTAACATAAAACACTCTATTAGAGATAAGATGTGAGACGAAAGTTCCCTGGGGTGAGAAAGTGACAAATGCAGTTGAGTGGGCCTTTACGACACCCCGGTCTATAATCAGTGGCGTACCTAGAAAAAATGCTTTTATTCTGCATTGGGGGAGAAATTTCTGCTTATAAACAATATCAAAATTTTTTTAAACTTCTTGAGCGTCAAGGTCAGTGACTCTAAAATTTTTAAAATCACATTTTTTATTTTGTTTTTGTACTTTGGAGGGTCTTGTCTAAATTATCTTTTTACGCTTGCCCTATTTAGAATCCTTACAAAAAGCAAATTGGTTTTTCTCATTAAGTTAAATGACTCTCTCTACCTTTTCCCTTTAAACTCTTTTAAGGAAGTGAAACGTCTAAAGCAAGTCAGAAAAAGTCCAAATCTGAAAAGGAGGAGACTTTCTAGCAGTTATGTAACTTCTACAATTAGACTAGATCAGGTATCAAAATATTAGAAGTCAAGAAACAGATCATATATATTAGACCAGCGGGAGTTTATGAAATCCTGCTTTATAACTCAGCTTCTTGGCTTATTGAAACCAAATAAACTCTCCTGCAGCACTGGATTAAGGCCCTAAGCAAATGAGTCTGTGATACTATCTCCTCCAACCAACAGCCATCTTGGTTAGACTCTTAACATCATGTGACTGAAAAACAGGAAATACAACCATAGATTAAAAAGAATATTGTGCCAAGTAATAAAAATCCAGGAAAGACCTGGCATCAAGTACAGGCTTCTCCCTCAGCCAAATATACACTCTTTGGGTTGGATCCATTTTCAGACAGGCTCTTCCAGCAACTGCATGCTTTACAACCTCTCAGGTTTGACTCCTATGGGAATAATAATGGATTCTTTCCCCAGAAGCCTCAAATAATCCCATTGACTCCAGGTGAAACATGAGACACTGAAACATTGCTAAACATTCCCCATGATCCCAGTTGCTTTACATCTTTATGCCCTGAACTAGTAATGAAGCCCACTGCAAAGCAGATGGACTGGGAGTGGGAAATGAGTGGTTCCCAGAGGGAAACTGAGGCACCATTACTAGAATTAGCATAAGTAGATGTGGAATGTCAAATACGTTTGACAATTTGATGATACATTTACAGTAAGTTCTTCTACCATGAGATAAAATTTATTAGTGTTGTCAAGACCTGCTTGTCTATTCCACTGGGTAGTTCTAATTTCCACAGCTTTCAAGACATAGAATACTTCTAAATACTTACCAAGGAGAAAGAAAAATATATGTCCATGCAGACTTGTACATGAATATTCATAACACCTAATTTATAATTTCTAAAAACAGAATGTGACTCAATTTTCATTAATAGATGAATAGGTAAACAAGTTACAGCATGTTCAAAGAATGGAATACCACTGAGCAATAAAAAAAATGAATTATTGAAACATGCAACAATGTAGATGAGTCTCAAAAATCTCAAAATAATTATGCTGAGTGAAAGAAGCTATGCAAAGTAGAGGACATACTGAATAAATCCATTTACATAAAATTTTACAAAATGCAAACTGATCTATAGTGACAGAAAACAAATCAAGGTTAGTGACTGCCTAGGGAACAGCGGGGGTGGGGACAAGGTGGCGAGGGGAGGGCAAATGCAAAGATGAAAGAGCTGCATGAGGAAACTTTTGGGGTGATTGATATATTCGTTCTCCTAATCAAGAGTTGGCTTTTTTTTTTTTTTCTGTAAAGAGCAAGGTAGTAAATATTTCAGGCATTGCAGACAGTGAGATCTTAGTCACAGCTACTCAATTCTGCCATTATATCATCAAAACTGCTGATAGACAAGAAGTAATTAAATGGGTGTGAATGTGTCCCAATACAACTATCTACAAAAACAGGCAGCAACCCAACTGAGTCTGAAGGCTGTAGTTTACTAATCTCTGATCTTGATTATGATGATAGTTTCATAAATGTGTACATATGTCAAAACTTATTAAATCACACGCTTTAATTATACACCTCAATAAAGCTATTAAATAATAAAAACAAAACAAACAACCATAGCTTCCCCATCACTGTTTGGATAAAATCTAATCTTCTGATCAAGGCATACAAGTCCCTCTATGAACTAGCATCTGTCTTCTTCTTCCATCAGATTTACTGTCATTCCCAGGTGAGATTTCACCCTTTAGCAGGACCAAACACACCTCATACCATTTCAATTCTCTGCCTGTGTTTGATTCTCTCTTCCTGGAGTGACCTTCTCCTACCAACTTGTGCATCTACGCTCCCAGGATGTCTTTCTTCTTTCCTTATCTTACCCTTTCTAGAACCTTTTCTTCATCTCTATGCCCCACTAACGACCTGTAAGTGTGTGTGTGTGTGTGTGTGTGTGTGTGTGTGTGTGCACGTATATGTATACATACATATACATATGTAGCCTTTCACGGTTACATTGCTCCACAATTTTAACTACATATCTGATTTTCACTGTATTTGGAATTAATATAACTTATTATCCAGTGTCTGGATACTTGACTGAGAGTTCCCTGTGCTTATTATACCTATCACAGTGCCTGGCACAAACAAATAAATAAAAACTCAATATGGCAGCTATTGTTATAACTATTTTATGGATAAGAAAACTGATAGGTAGAGAAATTACATATTCAGCCCAGAGGCACATGGTTATAAATAGCCACTCTATTACTAGAAAGAGTTCTTCCACATCTAATCTTAAATGCTTTTCACTAATCCTTGCATTTATTTTATTATTGAAAGCTCATCAATATTACACATTGATGTCTTTTTCTGATTTTTCCACTGCTCTTCCTTCATCTCTTAGATACACCAAAATGAAGACTGCCACCAACATCTATATCTTCAACCTTGCTCTGGCAGACGCCTTAGCGACCAGTACCCTGCCATTCCAGAGTGTCAATTATCTAATGGGAACATGGCCGTTTGGAACCATCCTCTGCAAGATAGTGATCTCCATAGATTACTATAATATGTTCACCAGCATATTCACCCTCTGTACCATGAGTGTCGATCGCTACATCGCAGTCTGCCACCCCGTCAAGGCCCTGGATTTCCGTACTCCCCGCAATGCCAAAATCATCAATGTCTGCAACTGGATCCTCTCCTCAGCCATTGGTCTACCTGTAATGTTCATGGCAACGACCAAATACAGGCATGGTGAGCAATGCTGCAGCCCTGAGGGTGGAGAGTTTATGGATCGATGTGTTGGTTGAAGTCAGGAGCCAAGTAGAATTTATGGAGTGCTCCGATATCTTAGTCGAACTGTAACTTTAATGATTCTTCATAGCAAAATGCCTTTGAATATTTTGAAATAGGATTTTTTTCCCCATCTTGCTAAACAGTTTAAAGAGAATATAACCTATTAGTTCCTGATTTCCCCGCTATTCATCAGATTATGGGAAAATAAGAACATAGCTCTCCCGAGAGTAATTAGAGCTTAAACCCAAAAACTTAAAAGTGGAGGCTTGTTTCACAATTTAATGTGGCTGCTTATGTGGCAAATTTATATTTCCAGACCTCATATCAGAATGATGAACTTTACCCATCAAAAAGTGAAGTGAAAACATCTATTAGCTGAAATGTCTTATAGACTTTGGACTGTAATTGTATTTTTTATATCAACATAGACCCCATAGGGGAAGTAGCTAATAGTGAGAGGTCCATAATTGTTGACTGCATGAAAGCTTAATATGATCAAAGTGGACAGCAAAATGAGATATTTAGAAAAATAAAATAAAACTAGCTCTCCCTGAAAACCAACAGAGAGCTGAGTTTCTCCTACAGTTTCTTCAAATCTTTCTTTGCTGGCCTATGTACTTAGGTCAAGGCTAGAAATTAGTAAGCAAAACAGCAGTGTTAATTCCTAATGACATAATTAATGTTGCTGCTAATTCTTCCTTATAATTCTCTTCATCTAGGTTCCATAGACTGCACACTAACATTCTCTCACCCAACCTGGTACTGGGAAAACCTGCTGAAAATCTGTGTTTTCATCTTTGCCTTCATCATGCCTGTCCTCATCATTACAGTGTGCTATGGACTGATGATCTTACGTCTCAAGAGTGTTCGTATGCTCTCTGGCTCCAAAGAAAAGGACAGGAACCTGCGAAGAATCACCAGGATGGTGCTGGTGGTTGTAGCTGTGTTCATCGTCTGCTGGACTCCCATTCACATTTACGTCATCATTAAAGCCTTGATAACAATCCCAGAAACTACCTTTCAGACTGTATCCTGGCATTTCTGCATTGCTCTTGGTTACACAAACAGCTGCCTGAACCCAGTCCTTTATGCATTTCTGGACGAAAACTTCAAACGATGCTTCAGAGAGTTCTGTATCCCAACTTCCTCCGCCATTGAGCAGCAGAACTCCACTCGAATTCGTCAGAATACTAGAGACCACCCCTCCACAGCTCATACCGTGGATAGGACTAACCATCAGGTAGGCAGCTTCTAGAACTGGGTATACCTGATGGGGATGTCATAAGATTACACCAATACAAGATTTTAATCCATTAGGAGATCAGTAACTAGGGGTTGGAGGCTCAGCATAAAGATAGAAGAGAAAGAGAGCAAATTGTGAACATAGTGCTAAAGAGGTGTTTATTATGTAAACTGAACTCTATATATTTGTATGTATTCATTTAGATATAGAGATATGCCAACTAGAAATCCGTAAAGCTTCTGAAAATCACTATCTTCACAGCCTTTTCTTCTTTGCAAAATTAATGGCTTAGCACATTTTGGGGGTGATCCTGATCTAGAATTCTTCTCATTTTCCCAGCAACATTATATATTTTATGCATATCACTCCAACATCCCTGTCACTTGTCAAAAGCCAGTCTTGCTCTGGTTCTGTGGTTAAAGAAGAAGGGTCAGCACTTTGCTGACTGTGGTGATAGATACAAGGTATTCTCAGCAAATCGGTGTTACAACAAAAGAGAAAAGACAAAAAATGGCCAATCCAAATGTGATTAAAGCCATTGGCTTATAAATTTTTATATGTGAACTCAAGAGCAAATACCAGATATATTACTAGAACTAAATTAGTGTTATAACAGTCATCATAGAAGTTGGGGCTAATACCATGAGGAGTGACAATTTGATAGAAGACGCATTCCTATGTGCAGAAGAGTATAGATAGGGCTTGCGTGAAAGATTCAAGATGTACACACACTATTATAATTACACAAGACATCAAAAAGGAAGAACGAGGAAAAACTTTCTCTAAGTTCTTATTGCCTTATTAAGTCATTGGTTTGCAAAATTTGGAGTCTGATCTCTAAAGTAGGTCAAATATATCACTTAATTATTATTACCTTAAGTATATTTTCAAATAATGGTGCCAGTATCCAAATATTATAGCCTTTGTAATTTAAAACACAGAACTCAAATTCAAGCTACTTGTGAAGTTAATTCTTGAGTCAGAACCTTAGATAAATTTCCTAGGACAGAGGGTCGTCCTATGGGGACAAATGGTTCCATAAAAATGACTAGGAAATGAAGTCAAAGAGCCAGAGGGAGAATTAGCTACGATAAAGCGCAGCTGCTTCCTCTCTGTTGTGTCTCCATCATGCCCCACCTCCCGCCCCCTGTTACCGCTACCCAGCCCAGCCCAGACTCACCCTTTCTAATTGACCACACAACTAATGCAACGTGGCCCATAGCGGGCATTAACCCTCATAGCCCTGATAATAATGCTAAAATGAACACGGGAACTCGCACCCCCCAGAGAACATGAGGTCATGGTGGCCGACCCACTTCCAAGCAAAGGGAAATTAACTTATTATGTCTCGCTCCGAAATCCATTTCAGAAATAAAAGCCAGAAAGACATGTTTTTCTATCCTACTTCTTTTCTTTATTTTTTTTCCCACATCAAGACCTCTAAGCCTGCTCCTTTTACTAAGCAGCTCTCCTCAGCAGCTATCAAAAGCTCGTAACTTTAAGAAGGTGGGGATTTAAATAGATTTAGTCCAACCTGAGGATAATACAGTAAGAAAAAAAAGCAATTTAAAAAATCCCACTTCTAAACTAAGGTTAAAATACTTTGCATTGCAGCAAAATAGTTCTGCTGGAGCATGCGATGGTTCCATTATAAAGTCCTGGTTCCTTCCCCTTCAATGCCCACCCATAGCTTCCCTTTCCTTTCAAGCTCTTTAGGATGTGGCAGTTGGTAGTGTATCCTGGTCTCTTGTCACATTCTCTGAGCATCCTTAATTCACCTTGCTCTCTCCTGGAAATATAGCTTCCAGCCTGTCTGCTGGAGAGTTTCTGAGTCCAGCATGATTGTCCTTCAGTTGCCCCCAACAGTGTCCTTGATTTCTTTCTAAATCCAGCATTTTCCCATTAGTGTGGTTCTTGCACAGCCAGAGAGGGAAGAAAGGAAGCTAATCAGGGAATCTCTGTTCTAAGTAACTAAAAGGTTTGCTTTAAAAATACATCCAATTAGGGTTTATCTTCATTGCTGCCTCTGTGAAGCAGCATCAGTGTCAGATAACAGCAGAAACACATTAGCCCCGGCATTGGCTGCTGTCCCAAAATGCCCAGCTGGGAGAGCTGGACAAAGAAGCGTGGCTGCCAGGAAGAAAGAAAAAGACACTCTGACATGTTTGAAAATTAAGACAAATCAAAGATCCTTTTGCTAATTTCCACTAATGTGATCGTTAGAATCAAGGCAGTTGCACACATCTGGAACAATACATTAGCTTTTGCTTATAGTTTCAAAAATATATCAAAATAAGAAAATTATCTGAAGGAAAAATCAGAGGCTTTAAGGCTGTGTCTATAGGACATAGTCGATTAGTTGAGCAAATTCAGAATCTGATGAACAGTTTGTTTGTTGTTGTTGTTGTTTAACATCATAAGCCATCATGCTAGGAAGCAAAGCTAACTGGATTGGCATTGTTTTTAACTGTTTGTTTGAAGTTTGTATTGTTGTAGGTGCCTATGTATTTGTGTTTTCTCCAAGAAATATAGTATACTATATATGTCATATCTCAAGCACATTAGTCAACTTCATATTCTGCAGATCAGAGATCCAATATCAAACCTTCCCAGGGTGTCTGTATTCTGACAGCTGTACACTGAGACCATGTCCATACAGCGCAAAGTGGAGTGGAGATTTGGCAGTTATCAAGGTAATTTGATAAGCCCTATGAGAAAATGTTGTGCCCAAAATTAACTTTGAATCATGCTGATATAGTTAAAGCCTACTCCGTCAGCTATTGCTGTGTAACAAGCCATTCCAAAATTTAGTAGCTTAAAGCAACCACTTTTTAGTTTGTGATTCTATAGTTTAGTAATTTGGGCTGGAAAGTTCTTCCCATCTGAGCTGGGCTCACTCTGTGGTCAGCAGCAGCTTCCAGATCAGCTTGCCAACTACTGATCTAGGATAACCACAGCAAGAATGGCCGGCTACACATGGATCCTCAACTTCCAGTATGTTCGTTAGCCAGGCTTATTTGAACGGTGGGCACAGCTTCTATATTCAAGGAGTAGAAAACAGACTCCACCTATTGATGATAGGAGCTGTTGTCACATTGTAAAGTGGGTGTGGATAGAGGGAGGGGAGGAACTATGGCCACTTTTGCTCACCATACCAGAGGCATACAATGCATGAGACAGGCAAGCCATAGCTACCCAAGGGATGCCTCCAGTATCTACCTAATGCAGTGTCTGGCACAATACAAAGTAGTCCAGAAATATCTGTTGACTAACCAAATGATCAGGAGGCTCATGATATTTCAGGAGTTATGGAGGGTGGTGGCAATAACCCCTTTTTTGTACAACTGATTGGCAACCTAAATGACTGAATAACACTGATGTTACTTCGGGCTCGCGCTTCAGAAACTAGAAAATACTCACAGGAGGGGTTCTTCATTTTCTCTTATCTAGCCTTTAGTCCTCTGATCAGAAGTTATACTTTTCAAACAACTTCTTACTCTTGTACTATCTTATCATTTGGTTTTAACAAAGACGATTGATGAGGAAGCCAAGAACTGGACTCAGTGCCCTAAGTATGAGAGAAAAAATGGTTCCATGTTCTTTTGTGCATTCCAGGATTCAGCTGCTGCTCCAGCTGTAGCACTTCATTCCTGGATTTTTCAACTGCTCATCTTTATGGCTACTAGATTTCTGTGACATAGACTCAGGCATAGGCATTCATTTTCCACATGTTCTCGAGGCAGTTTAATTCCTCTGTGCACAGAGTGCCCCACTGTTGCATATTTGGGCTCCACTTTGCCTGAAAACACTCCCCACATGTTCAGATCTACTCAGTCCAACTCAGACTTGAGATGCTTATCTTCACTGCTTGGTTTCCACCCTGATCGCATTCCATAATGCATTTTCTGTTTTGACATGTGCATTATTTTTCAAATGTTTAACATTACACAGGAAAGAAACAACTTCATTAGAATAGTTGGATGATTATTTAAAATCTGTGTTAACTATAACACAATAATGCTATCTTACATTTGCATCACAGCATACAGATTAAAAAATATGTTCGTGTGCACTACCACATCAGCTTCCTATGACAACCCTGATGGGTAAATGTAATTTAAAAATGTGCAAAGAGGTTAAATGATTAACAAGATCAAACCACCAGGAAGAGGCAGGACTCAGATAAGAACATCCAGGCTTCTAATATTAATCCAAAGCTTTCCTCTGCATTCCCACATAATGCCATCTTGCACCCAACTATAATTGTATGGTCTCAGCCAGAGGTTCTCAAGCTTTATAATGAGCTCCAGAAAATGTAAGTTCTGAAGAACTTTTCTAAGAAATTCTGGTTCACTGGGTCACAGTATGGTCCAAGAATATGCATTTTGAACAAAACACTAAACTGAAAACTCTGATTTAAACTATAATTTTATCCAAACTCTACTGAAGTTACAATATTGTCTAACATGGGTAACCATACCTGTGAAGCTGATTGATATAAAGTTTTTTCACTGAATGAACCTTGTGTTTAGCAGAATAATGTAGTTATTCTTGGAAAAGGCCTTAACTTTTAATATGCCTATCAGTGAGTTTCATAGGAGAAAGTAATTCAATAGTGACAAAGCTAATATGGCACCACCTGCTAACTCCTTCTCATTAATATGGCAAGTCCATTTCCAAACCCTTTGGTTACTATTTTTAAAGCACTTTCTTTACATGTTGGTCAAAGTAACAGGTCAAGAAATTAGGAGATATTTTGCATTTGTACTAACTATAAAATTTTATCATCAGCAGCTAAACTAAAAAGCAGAAGCCTGATTTGTAAAATCAATAATATCACCCTCAAAAACTGGATCTTGATTTTTTTTTTTTACAAGACATCTGCAGAGAGCTAATTTGAGAAGGAAAGCATTTCAATTCCATGACAAAAGCCCCAAGTGAGAATATCTCCCAAAATTACAGAGCTTGACCATATTTTGTGAAGAAAACCAAAATGGCTATTCTTTCAATTCTATGGTTTAAAAAGAAAATGGTTCCAGTTATAAGTGTGTGTGTGTGTGTGTGTGTGTACACACACACATGCATAGTATAGATGTGCCTCTTTATGCATGTGTGATTCTAGAGTATATCTTGGCTTAAAATTAAAAAAAAAAATGTATTTTATAAATACCAGAAGAATATGGTATGTTTCTACAAAGTAGCTGGGAGAAAAAAAAAAACTATTTTTTAATTGGAAATATGTTTATTCTCTGAAAAAACTTGGCTTTATGACTACTAGTAATAACATTTAGTAAACAGTTTATGTCCAGTATCTTATTTAATTACAGAAAGTATGGGTCATTATGTTTACTCCACAGTTGAGGAAACTGATATTTAAGGAATTAGCTAGCTCAAGGTCATAGTTAAAAGGTAATGGCTGAGGAATGAACCTGTTGAATTTACTCTTATAATGTAGGCTCATAATCAATGTGCCCTACTGTCCCTCCAGGCTGGTTGATACTATTCTCAGTGGTAGCTCTTAAAATTAAATTTTAGCCTTTGTATACTGACAGTTTGAATGCTGTAAGGTCTCTATGCAAGTTTTTTTAGATGTATTCATAGAGTATTTGTGTGTCTGTTGTAAGGAAGAGCATTTGAATGGATTAACGAATAACATGAGGAATTAAAAATTTAATCAGGATTTTGATTACCATTATCTAGCTCAAATTATTTGAACTAAAATCTTTTGCCATCATTAAAGTCACATTGATTCTCACTAAAGGAAAGCATTTGCTTTATTACAAGTTAAATTTTTTATTCATACCAGAGAGGTTCATTTGATATTTTCATAAGGTGACCTTTATGATCTTAACTGCAGTCACATTTGTCCTACTAGAGAAGGCAGCTTAGTGAGGTAGTAGTGCCAGAGTGGGCAGGGAGTAAAATAAATGTTCTAGCTGTCACTCTGTGCCTGACCAATATGTGAAGGAGCAAACCTCTTCATCTTGCAAAAACTCAGTGTTTTCAACTCACCCATAAGTGGGTTCAACTAGAAGGTTATTCTGTATAACAGAAATGTACAGTGGATGTTGATATGTGAGTTAGCTTGAGTTATTTCGGACTGAATTTTCTGATCTTTTAGGGACTTTGAGTTTTAATGATTGGATGAATTAATATCATTATTGTAGCATTTTCTTGGGATTGAGTGTAACTAACTGATAAAATATAACAACATATTTTTCTTTAAAAAACTAACTTAAAATGAGATGTCCTTCTATTTGGCTAA
Organism: Macroglossus sobrinus; assembly: GCA_004027375.1. Classification (NCBI taxonomy): domain Eukaryota; kingdom Metazoa; phylum Chordata; class Mammalia; order Chiroptera; family Pteropodidae; genus Macroglossus; species Macroglossus sobrinus. The sequence goes on from PVKZ01000745.1 coordinate 551,547, forward strand.
ACAAGTGGTGACGTGCCATTTTGTATTGATTTATCATGAAAAAAAATCTCACTTATTGAGTTAGTGTTTGGGAAGGTGTCAATCTTTATTTTTCTATCTTAGATAAAATAATCATCAAGTATCAAATAAAATCAGAAGTTTCATCACAATTTAAAATAATGGCACTTTCAGGATAAGAATGAATGTATATAAAAGTCATTAAGGCCATTTGTCTATGTAAAATAGTGTCTGTTAGGAAGGAAGAAAGGAAAAAGGAAGGAAGAAATAAGGACTAATCCACAGAGCACATTTTTTGTTCAAAATCAGCTTCATTCTTTTTATTATTCTGTTTACCATATAGACATCAGAAATTCTGGAGATAATAGAAATCTATAAAATCTATCAAGTCCTGTCTATTTTTTACCTGTATTATCAAATCTTTATACTTAAGAGAAAAATACACATATACATTTATATGTGTATAAAATACATATATAAAAATAAAAGTAATCATATTTACATATAAAATATAATTAATCTAAATATTTATATATTCTATTATAAATATATAATATATAAAAGTAATTATAATATCTAATGCATAATATATAAATATATATATGATCCAGAATTTCTAAATAGTACATCAAAGTGCCATAATAATATTTTGTGTGTGATAAAATAGGTACATCGGATAGAAAAGCAACAGAGCAAAGCCTATGGAAAATGACATTAAAAAATAAAAATATCTTAAACTTCAAAATTTTAATACCACCAAAACAATCCTTGGCAATAAAGAAATGCAGTGACCATCAGATGTGAAATGCAACACGTTCACCACATATTTGACAAGGCAATCAATCACCTGTTGAACCAACATAGCAAGAATATCTCACTTTTGCTGTTCTTTCTTCTTCTCAGTCATGTCAGTTAAACATCCCCATGTTCATAAGATCCCAAATATAGTGTTATGGGGGCTCATTCAAATTCAAAACATCAACTTTAAAAAATGTTTTCTTTGAGCTACTCTTTGGAAATGGAAGAGATATATACATGTCATTCATAAAATCCTAAAATGCTACAAATGGAGGTTTGCAGTTTGTTTAACACACACTGTAACGGAGAATTGTTATAGTTATTGCAGAAATTCAATGGGACAAATAAACTTCCAAATGGCTAGACTATAATTAAGTAAATATTAAAATTTAAATCCCAACAATGCGATTAGATTTATCGAGCAGATACAAAATACTCAGTTCTTAGAATATTGGAACTGAAATGGGACGCTGCTGTCATCTAATTCAAACCTCCTCATTCCATAAATAGGGAAACTGTAGACCAGAAACATTTTTTATAATTTTATGTTCGTTTCATGTATACAGCACAATGGTTATACATTTATATAATTTATGACGTGGTCTCCCTGATTAGCACCCATCTGTCTCTGCTTTTTTTCTAAATATAAAAGAAGACAGCAAAGTCTTTTCAAATACTTAGTCTTTAAGTAGAATTTAAGACCAAGTTTGTGACTAAAGTCATAATTATATTTGATATAAACTCTAGTATATGTAATTTAAATAAAACAAATCATCTGGTAAGAGGAAAGTTTCTATTTAGATAAGAATAGCTGCTTAAATATAAAATTCTAAAAACTTAGGTAGCTCATTTATTTATCCAGATTCTACCACTGACCAGCTGAAATGTCCTGGGCAAGTTTCTGAAATTCTCCATGCTTTAATTTCCTCATCTATCAGAACGGTGATAACTACAGTAGCTAACAGTGTTCCTGTAAATATGATATATGAGTGTTCATGCAAAGTACACAGCATAGCACCAGGCAACTGGCTAATATTGCTAGTCCAAGCCACTTAATGAGGCTTTACTATTCTCACTTCCTCTCCCCGCCCAAGAAACTGAATTACAGTTCTTGTAAAGAAAAATGAAAAGGAATAAAATAATGGTGCCAAAGGAATCATCATAAGATTGGTTTAACTCAGGGCTTCTCAGCCTTGGCACTAGTGACATTTTGGGCCAGATAATTTATGTTGTGGGGGATGGGCATTGTAGGATGTTTAGTAGACCCCTGGCCTCAACCTGTTAGATGTCAGTAGGGTCCATCTATCCCTAGCTGTGACAGCCAAAATGTCTCCAGATTTTGCACCCCCAAAAAAATATTCAGCTGAGAATCACTAACCTAACCTGACCAATCATGTTTAATAAAAGAAACATCAAGATCCAAATTAGTTGTGATGTCTTTAAAGTCATGCCTGAGATCTGGAACTATACCCAGGTGTCCTGACTTTAGCCTAAATCTCCTCGGAAATATCACAGTGATTTCTCAAAAGAAAGATTTCTTCTGTTCAGCTAGCCAGATGCAAAGTATAAGACAGTATTAATAAAAGACAAGGAAAGTACAATTCTTCAAATAATTTTAATTTAGCTTCTCTTTCAGAGAAAATGATCTTCATCCTGGGAAGCTCTGAATGAGGCCAAATTGCCTGGTGATCTTAAAACATTAAGAGAACTTTTAAATGAAGCATACTTAATGAAACAAATCATAACTTCAGAAGCAAAGAAGAATGGGAGGAGTACTGAAAAACTAGGGGAAAGAAATAGCTTTAATTTTAATGGGAACTTTGTAGCAACTAAAAACCACACAGAATATTTTCACTGATTGTTTTTAGAACCTAGATCAGATTATGAAAATGTATTTTGAGAGTACTTAGAAAGGAAGCAGTAATCTCTAGGAGGCAAGATAAGTTCTCCAAGAATTATGATAAAACTAAAAAAAGTTTTTTTTTTTTTCTTAGAGGATTGTGGGACAGGGAATCAAGTAAACCCTGTATCAATAGTGTTTTTAACAAGAGATTTGACAAGCTCTTGTTAATTTCTGTAATGTTATACTCTGTTGAATTATGATCTGGATATAATAGTATACCGGGTAGATTTATAAACCTTGATTCCCATCTTAAGCATTCAATGGAGAAATGCCAAATAATCTAATAAGAAAATGAACTAAACATACTAGAAGAGTAGGCAAAAACTTAGCAATTATAGCTCGATTACATCAACAGAAATCTAATGTCTAGAACCCAAAAAAATGTTAGCTCCATTTTAACAGATGAGACTTCAAAAATAAAATAAGCAAATTAGGTAGTATTCAGAGATGAGCAACCAAGAAGGTGAATTAAAATTCTTCAATATGACAAGTGTTTGAAAGAAGAACACGTGATTACCCTAGGAAATAGAAAACTCAGGACCAGGTAGTTATCTTCATTCACATACTTAAAGAGAAGTAAGTGAGGAATTGGACTTATCTAATACAACTCTCTTCATTAAAGCCAGAATGGAAGCTACAGGAAAAGGGATTTCAATACAACCAAAGAAAGAACTTTCTAAGCTTTGAAATTCAAGAATTTCCTTGTTAAAAAAGCCTTAAATGTTCAAGCATCTGCATTTTGCCTACAGCAGGGATGTTATTCAAACTCAGGTGTCAAGATTTGATATGTAGGGAATCATAGAAGATAACTCTCTGAATGTTTTCAGTTTTTACAAATTCTATACCAGGTTCATATAGTTTCTATAGTGAAATGTGAATGTGGATCAATAAAAAAAATTGCACTTTAGACAAATGTTAGGAAATATTGTCTATCTTATTTTTGGTCATGAGGACTCATACTATATATTAGCATTTTAAGGCTTTGAAAAGTCCTACTGTGTGTGCATATACTGCATACATCTATCACTATATATTTGCATTTTGTTTTTTAAGCTGAAGTTCTCAGATTTATCTGGAAATAGGCTCAAGTTTTCAAGGGACACCTTGTACCATCTCACAATATGAAGGTTTCACAAGTAGCTTCAAAAGCCCACTGGAGACCATCAGTCTCAGTCACAAATCTATTCACGATTCAATGTTTTACTGCAATAAATGGCAACATCCTGCCGGAGCCTGCCAGCTAAGATCCAAGTTCCTGAGAGGGGGAGTGAGGATTGAGAAAAGAAAAAGAGAGAGACAGAGAGAGAGACAGACAAAGAGATTGAATCGGGAGGGCTAACAGTAAATACTGCGCCCCTAGAGTTTATTAAGCACAGCATATTTATACTTTTGGAAATGCATGGGAAGCAAAATCCACAGATATTCTAACAATTGCTGACATTTACATAAGTTCTCTCACAACCTCTTTTATCCTATTCTCTGTCTCCCATTCCCTGGGGCAAGGAACGTTCAACTCTTTACATTAAGCCAAACTTCCTCCTTCTGCATAGAGCCCATCTGCCCTGCAAACTTCTAGCTTGCAGGCAACTTTAACCCTGTCTGCAAGACTTTAACCCTGTCTGCAAGACAGGCAGCAGAAATGGCTCCCAAAAACATCCCTTAATTTCAGGCAGTCACCAGTGTTCTAAAATTGTTGATCTCTTATTCTCACTCATTTAAAATATGTAGTCTAAATACAAACAAGATCTGCAACTTCATGTCTGAAAACAGAGCAGGCTGTGTTTTGTTTGGGTTTTCACTCTTGTTTTGCTTTGTTTTGAAGCTTGCCACTTTCTAGTTATAATCCTAAAGGGGAAAAAGTCTCTGTAGCTTGCAGATATGTTTTCACTGACTTAAACTACACATTGCTAAGAATAAGCTTTATAATTGACACATCCTTTTGTTTTGAATGAATCATCCTTGAGAAAAAATAGCTTTCTTTTAAAAGTCATCTATACTCAACTGTGAGAAGTATACCAAAGTTTGAATAACTGCAAACTTTCTTGTGAAAGAACACAAGTCTAGAGGTTAGGGATCAGAGGTTCCGGTGTCAGTTGACCACCAGCCGGGTGAGCTTGGTATCCCATGCCACCAGATACTTAGGGGATTTCATCATAAGCAGGATGTTCCCAGCCTTTCTCGACTGACAACAAATTAAGACTCATTTCCGTGTTTCATTGATTACCCCATGCAGACCCTGGGGGCAGGCATCTTCTAGTGGACATCAAAAGTAACCACCAAAGCTTCCTTTTATGAGATAAAAAATGTATTGTAAAAATAAACCCATATTCAAAGCAGAAGGAAGCACATGGCATATGGAGTCTGGATCCTTTGAACTATCAGATTATTTCACCTCTGCTTGAATTCCCCTTTAATGAAATTTCACCCCTTGTTATACCTACACACCAATTTGACCAATTCTGGCAATGGGCATGGAAGAAGGGACAAGTTCCTATGATTTAGGTAAATGGAGAACTTCACCTTTGAGTCACCAAGCCCAAAAGTATTTTGTGTGGCTCTGCTTTTATGTTTTTTCGTAACAAATGAGATTTTGAAGCCTATCACTGACAGAAACTATGATCAGCTTCAAAAGTACCCCAGGCTGTTATTGGCTTCAATTGCAACTTAAATGGTATCACAAATGGGAAAGAGAAAATGGAAGTGAAAGTGAGTGGCTGCAAAAAAGCAAAAATGAAAATATTAAGCCAGCTCTCCTCAGCCCATTCAATGTGGCATGTCCCTGCACTTCCAAAGACCTCTGCCTCCTTCTATAGATGGATGAAGCTGGAAAAGACAATCTCTTAAATTCCCTCTCGAGTGTTGTATAGAGATTAAAAGTGCTTTAAATAAGCTTCAATTGGAATCTAAGAGCTTTTCAAAACTTTATTCTTCAAAATAGGCACACACACACACAAAAATAGCCCTAAGAGCTTTGCTTGTGGACTTCTTGGGAAAATAACAGCTTAAAAACTATTGATAGAATTGGAAAAGCTAATGGTAGATTAAAATATTGTGTCTATGTCAAATGTCAAGTTTACTGAAATGTATAACAGTTCTGCGGTTACTGTCAAGTAAGAACCTAGCCTTAGAAAGTGGCAGGGAGTTACAAGCTTCTAAAGAAGAGGTCTCAGCAAGCAAGCAGGGCAGCTGGGCAGGACTCTATGGGTGCCAGGAATAAATAATGTGACTCAGTGGACCAGAGAAAACACTTTACTGCTGACTGCGCAGCAAACAGTAGGGGCATAGCCATGGAGAGTGCTGGCTTCCTTGCTCGCAAGCCCCACGGTGTGACACAATGGGCCCAGACGGTTGCCACACACACCATGGATGGCCCTGCAGCTCAGGAACCCAGACCTAAGGGTTCAGCACCTTTGGTAGTAAGCAGACCGAGCCTTCTCCATTGGAAGAAGGAGCGAGCAATCACAAAGTGGTCACACCATGGGCCTCATGCAGTCAGTAGCAAAGGTTCTTAACTATGTGACTACGGAAGTGACTCAGAGTCAAAGGTAGTTACTCGCAGTTCAGTTCAGTCAGCAAGAATGGGCAGGGACACGAGGTGGACTGCCTCTCCTAGTAATTCACCTGTCAGCTCAACATATTCTTGGCTGAATTCAATTTCCATATAATTATGTCACCCCATTAGCAGTTTGGATTGGGCATACTGTCAAAGGCTAAGATTCAATCTGTTTCATTTGTTTCAATCAATACTTGATTAGGGTTCTTATTCACAGGATCCCCATCCATAGGATCAGATCAAGGAGCAGTATTAACCTCAGCCCTGCTCAACAGGATTCCTGACTCAGCTAAGTCCCAGTGAGGACTACTAGGTCTAATTCAGAGAGCCACTTAGCCTTCTTTCTTGTGCTATGCATGGATTATGCCACCCTGCTGTTGCTATTCATTAGAACACAACAGCAGAGGTTGGCATACATACCAACCGTAGATAGCCTAAGGTCAGTCAATAATCCATTGGTGACCATGGACTTTAGCCTGACCTATTAATCTCCTATGGCTTATTGTTCCTTTGGCTGTGGTAGCAAAAGTCAAGGCTAAGTTCCTGACCTGTCTCTAGAAGGTGGACTCTGGTGCCAGGGAACAGTACTCACACTGCTGTAAGGAAACAGGAATCCATGTATCTCTCAGATAGGACGGCCCTCCTTAGCTGGGGGCCTAACAAAGGGGATGTGATCCAAGGAGCAGCATTATAGCCAACAATAGCAAGGGCCAAAGATGAGCCAAACTGCAGACCCCACACCCAGTGGAGACAGAGCCTGTGGCCCACGCTGTCCCACTTGCAAACATACATTTGAAGGAGACAGGCTCCATTCAGCGTTTGTTGACAAACTTAATTTTGATCACTAGTACATTAATTTGGATAATCTATATGGGCATGGTCACCAGGTAGTTGTAGCCTTGATAGCCATGTATGGCATAACCCAAGGGCACTCAGGTGTTCATGTTTAGGAGCTGCCTTTGATAACATCAGACACGTAGAGGAACTAAGGGCCAGCCAAGCCCATGTGAGTCTCTGATCCCACGGTATGCAGATCGAAGTGATGCTCCCGGAAGGCCAGCCTGGAAGCCAGAGCTGCTGCTTGTCTCAGTGGACCATGGGATTGTTTTGCCCGTTACAAGGCTGGCATTTTGAGATAAGGATCGTGTTAATCAATGCCCCCTCCCAGCACCTCCAAGGTTTAAGGTATCCCTTCCCTGCTGAAGTGGAGATTGATATCAGGGAGGTGCCAAGGAGCACCCCTAATGGAGGCTGCCTTTTCTAACAGAAATCTGTAGTTCAAAGGGCCCCAGGGCTGGGCTGTTGGGACAGCCTGTTGCACTGCCCTTAGTGTCACCTGTCACTTAGGTCTCTTGCAAAATTTGGCAGATTTTCTGATAAACTTGTAGCCTCTACAAAATGGGTACATAGATAAAGCACATATTGTCTCCAATGCCCAAATATGCAATTAAGCTTCAGTCTTTCCAGTCTTGGGGAGTTGTAACAGGAAACTTTTTTTTTTTTTTTTTTTTTTTTTACTGTTTATAGAACCCACTAATAAGCAGTAGCTCACATGCTCCCAAAATTTTGACTTAGGTGGCTGGTCCCTGAATCTTATAAGAATTAATGAGCAATCCTGGGTTAGCATCTGCTAACTTCATTGGGGCCGGTTGACATAATATCATTGACATAGTGGAAACAAGTTACTTGCAAAAAGAGAGAGGCTTGTTCTGTGATTTGGCCCACCCGCTGGTGGCAAAAAGCAGGAGAATCCAACATTACCATGGCTGCACAGTAACCATGTTTTTGAAAGCTAAGCCAGGTAAAGGATCTTAATCTTCGAGTGCCCAAGGAATGGAGAAAAGGCATGACCAAAGTCTAAGATGGCATCCCAGGTGCCATCATGGGCAACTGATTCAGTTATAGCCACAATGTCTGGAAGAGCTCGAACTGCAGGAGCAAAAACTGAGTTCAGTTGACAGTTATCCTCCATGAGCCTCCAGATTCCTTCAGCTTTTTTCACTGGCCACACAGGGCTATAATATCAGAAGGGAACCGGAAGCTGAGTTGTGATTAGATACATGCACGTCCTACCGTCACCTCTCTATAGGTGGCTCTTCCAGATCAGAACATCTCCCTTGGGCAGTATGAACATTTGCAGAACAAGCATGTAAACTATCAATTCTAATTACACATTCAGTCTCGAGAACAGCAGAAGGGGTACATAACAGGGGTCCAAGTAGCTCCACCCAAAAGTCACAGTCACTTCTTTTCCTTTTTTTACTGTTTTAAATCTGACTAATTGAATGAGTGAGCCTCCCCCCTCAAAAGAGCCTGGAACATTTCAGCATGGATATCAAAAGGAGACATAATAGTTTATGTTTTTCCCACTCTTACTTTTCTCTCCTATCCCCACTGCATCCTCCTTAGGGGGAAAGGCCTCTGAGGTCCTTTGAGAATGCAGACTCCTCATCTGATTGTTAAAGGTTTTCAAATCAGATTCCAGAAGTGTAGGGTCAGGCAGCAAGAGGTTCTGAGGCAGCTGTTTGCTCTCGGGTCGCCACCTGGCTTTTTAGCTCCTTTGTTGGAGGGAGACTGACCTCCACGAAGGCATCTGGTTCTAATAAAGCCTGTGGAGCTTCCTGTGCCTGCACAACCACCTGCCTTCCTGAGGCCCACCACAGCCTGATGTCCGGAACACATGTCTTTGTTGATCATCACATCAGTCTCTACTTTGGGAAACCCCTATTTTAAGAAGCATATCTGCATTGCCTCCTGGTTTGGAAATGGTTAGATTTTTCTATCCAGGGCTTTGTCTTGAATTTCAGGGGCTTTGCCTGGTTTAGAGAGTGCTATCCTGGATATCTAATAGCCCTAAATCAGCACAGCTTTCAGCACATGGCATCTCAGCAAGAAAGACAATAGAAGATTCCCCCTGGAGGCAGGGGGACACTTTTAAAAGCTCATCAGTCATCTTCTGGATGAGAATCATGATTAGGCTGTTATTCTGTCTAGGACAGACCCAGTCTAGAGAAACTTCAGGCCTCATGCTGTGAACAGCTTCCTCCATGGGATTTCATGGGACTTTCTTGGCCTCAAGAAAGTCTCTGTAGGTTGGCCATGGAGTCATTAAAACAGAAATCCACAGTGCCAAACCTCATTGTGGGGCATGATTCTGTCCCAGTTAAGTGATCTGCACAGTGACTTAAATCACGAGATATGTCAAACAATTGAGGTGTTTTGTTTGCCCTCTGAGAACATAACCTTCCACACTCCTGCATAGCCACGCATCTAACAGTTGCTTGGGCTGTTGGTCAAAGCATCCCTGGGCCTTCTTCCTTTTCTTCTTACTATGAGTCTGCATCCTTCTAGTCACTATAAAGACAGATGTTTCTAGTTTTGACTTAAGACTGGGTGCACCTGTGCTTTCCTACCTGTGAGGCCCAGAGTGCTCTCTTAGTCCCCTCATCCCTAGAAGAGCAAGCAGCAGCCATAGCACCATTTGGGCAGCTGGTTAGACCTTATCCCTCACCATTCAGACTCCATCCATCAACTCAACTCATGTTTATCAACAGCTGGGACACAGGTGGACCACTCACTACCTCTCTCTGCACCAGTTGGGCCAGAACAATTGTCACCAGCTCTCAAGAAATTTCTTTATATCCTCAAACCTCACCCCTGGACCCTTGCCTTTTCTAAGAACATACAATGAAATATACATATGACATATTATTGAACTGTACACTTGAAACCTGTATAATTTTATAACCCATTATCAAGGCACCCTAATACCTTAATTTAAAAAGTTGTCATCTATCTTGGCACCCTGCTCATTGTGCCAATTCGGGAAGAATCTCAGCCTCTTCAAAGATGGCATAAAGTAACAAGTCTCCAAAGATGATTTAGTAAGAAGTCACTCTGTAGGTGCCAAAATTAGACCAAAGGACTTATACGGTTCACTGATCACAGCACAGGGAACAGTAGAAGCTTTAGCACAGTAGTGCCTGCCCTGCCCCAGACCCCACAGAGTAATGCAGATGGTGTAATGCAGATGGTGGCTGCACACCCAATGGGTTGTGGAACAGTTGAAGAACCTAGAGCTAAATCTCAGTCCCTATTTACTATAAGCAATAACCAATCCTCTCCCAAAGCAAGCAGTCACACAGCGATCAATGCTGTGGTCATCTCGACCGACTTAATTGCTTGTGTGACTATCTGCAAAAACTGTGCCAGTTCAGAGGGCAGTTAAGTGGCACAGTATAGCGTGGTCAGCAATGATATGCAGGAACACGCATGGCCCATGGCAGACGGCTCCTCCCAGTGGTGATAATGATCTTTCTATTCTTATTTTTAGGAAATATATGTTGAAATAGTTAGGGATAAAAAAATTAACATAGTATGAAATGGTTCAGTAAGATAGTGTGTGTATATGTGTGTGTATAGAAAAATAGAGAAAAATTTTAACAGCAGGTGAATCTGGGTAAAGGGTATACAAGTGCTCTTTGTACCATTCAAATTCTTACCCTTTTCCTAAAGTCTGAGATTTACCAAACTAGTGTTAAAGAAAAAAATTGTTCATCCTTTTACATTTACTATGCAAACACCTCCTTTTTCTCTCACCAAAAATTCTAATAACTGTAACGAGCAATGATTATTTGTTAATTATAAAACTCGTTGTATTTCCATAATCCTCCTCCTTTATTTGAAAATATCAAGCCACATTTTCATGCATGTGAACAAATGTCATGTTATTGCTCAACATATATGGTGGGGGTGAGGAAATTCCCGAGCTTCAAATCAGTTAAGGAGAAAAAAAATTCATTAAGGATTGGATAAAAAATAAAAATTTATCTAGAAATAAAAATAAAATCTACTGCAATTTTCTTTTGAAATTTTGATCAAATCATGAAAATTTAAGGATGAGGAGAAAGAGGGTCAAGGACAGAGGGAAAGAGTTTGGGTTAAAATATATTTTTTCAAGCAAGTCATCAGTAATATCTCTTTGATAACTAGTGTATAGTTCTTATTCATCAGTGTATATTTCTTATTGCATTAGTGTGTACAAATGCACTAACATATTCATAATGACCCTCAATATCAACTGGTGTCTTGACATTTAGGAAAAACTCTGAGAGTTGAGTTGCAGAGGAAGGTCTACACAAAGGTTCTCAATATAGTTCTTACACAGAGAAAATGCCCAATAAATGTGTGCTGTAACCCAATCTGAAACACTCACTGTCCTTGTTCTTTATTTTTGTCTTTCAGCTAGAAAATCTAGAAGCAGAAACTGCTCCATTGCCCTAACTGGGTCTCATGCCATTCAGACCCTCAACGGAACTTAGAAGCCACCATCTTATGTGGAAGCAGGTCACTGCAAGGATGTGTGGGAGGCTCTAGCTTCCTAGGAAAGTGCCTGGTCTGAGTCATCGAAACTCTTTCCCCTCTGGTCACTTCACTCTGCTTATTAGAGGGACATCCAGACTAATCAAGCTTGGGAAGGGAAGAACTATACCACACTAATTCGTTCAGCTTGTGCACATAATCACAAGGAAGACACCCCATGGGACTGCAACAGGCCATGGTATGTAAACTGAAGTCATCATGGGAGATAAACCTACTGTATGTAATCTTTATTTCAAGCAAATATTTATGGCCTCATCAAAGAAAAACCATAGATTGTTACATTCACCACAGTACACGTAAAGTAAATGCTACCTCTGATAAAAGCACCTTGTGTGGACATGCAAGACTTCCTAGTCTTCTGTAAGGGAATACTTTGCTCTACTTTTCACCCTTAATGTCAACCTTAAAATTATCTCCTGCTTAAGACATCATTTCCACCTTTATTTCTTGGCTTTGTATTTTTTTTAAAAGAATGACATTTCTTACCTAGCTTCATTATTGTGAGAGAAGAGATTAACATGGAAGGCAATCTGAAATACAGTCAGATGTCAACTGTAGAAAGGTTGATTCTTGTGCATAGCAAGTGCTTCCTGAGAGTCATGATGGGAGGTTTTTCCCTTCTTAGGCTTTCATTTTTTCCCCCAGTTTTAACTGTGCAGTTCTCTTGTTCTCATCTAAGCGTTCACAAAAGGTAATAGTGGGTCAATGAAGTCATTGTTTTTTTCATGCAGGAAGTCAAGCATTAAAATATACTCTTCATTTCTCAACATATTTTTTTCATATTGCATGCTCCCTGTACATGTTGTTTTCCTTTGTTAACTCTGTTCAGAATACTTATGCTTTTTGAATCAGAGTGATAAATAGACAGATGATTCTGTTTACCTTCAGAACAGTTTAAACTTTTTTTAAAAATATGGATTTAAAAAGCTTAATCTCAAAACAGAAAGATTCAAATGACCATAAGAAAAAAAAAATAAGTGATCTGCTTTTCAATCCTGGGTAGTTACTTGGACATGAAATATTAACAATGACTCAAGAATATTTTCCAGAAGACAGTGATTACTCAATATCTTCACCAATAAGTTGGTCTATTTTATCTTTTCTAAATGTCAAAAATTTTTTCGTAAAATGCCAGTCTTCTAAATAGTTTCTCTAAGACAATTCTCCTCTTTGACTGGGTTTTTTGGTATAAAACACAGCAGGGATTTGGCAATCATCCATTTTGCTTGATCTATAAAGACAGTCAAGTCAGCTGGCCCATGACAAAAAGCTCTCCATTTTGAACTTTTGCCTGCATTGATTAAATGAATAAAGTACATTGTAGTTATCCATGAAGACATAAGTATAAAACTGGGTGCCAGCTTTCTTTATAAGACTATTCTTGAGTCTCCAGGCTTTCAGTAGTCTCAAATTAGTACCTGTTCTTTAACCTAACAAGGCACAAATACACACCAGACATCCAACGACAGTGTTTCAGAAAAGAAAAGGCTGCGAATCAGAATAACTGAATTTACTGTCTCAGATTTGACTGGCTATAGGTATACAGACCCAACCCATGTATCCAGTGGATGAGAAAAAAACAAAATCCAAGATAAGTCATTTAATGTTTCCTTCTGTGAAGACTTATATTTGCCTCTAATAATCTCTATTTCTCAAATATTATGTTCCAGAATGAATATGCATTATTTTTTTTTCATTTTCTGATCAAAGTAATTAACACCAGGGCCTTAAAAAGATTTAGAATGTTAAATAAAAGCATTTGTGTGTGTGTACACACACACACACACACACACATACACACACACGACTAGAGCTTCCACAAGTAAAAGGGATAATTCAAATGATACACACTGGGGGAAAATGAAATATTTGCATAAAAGTCACTGGGGAGGAAAATCTTGTTTTTAGTGGGCTATAATAACATTATTTATCTCAAGGGACGCGGTAGTGCTGTTTTCTGCTCATAATGCCATTTTTCAACAATTGTTATTTCAGCCCTATGGCAGCTCTTCGTTAAGACATTCTCAAGTAAATAATAAATGTGTTTTCAATATTTTTCATTCAAAACCATTTTTTATCATAAATTTGCTAGAACAAACTTGCATTTCCTTGGCAAATAGAGAAGGAGGAGCCTTGAGTAGGTCAGATGAGCTCGAGTTTCTTATAAAATCTAAAGATAAAGAAAATGTAATTTTTCTGCTTTGTTCTTCCTTCCTATTTCACCCTTGTCCACATGAATGGGCTCTTTCCTAGTCTGGTGGCCCAGTAATGTAGACTATACATGTGAAGGGAAAGTTTCACTTCTTCATCTAATTACATGCTGTGGAGATTCTAATCCCAAGTAGGCAGTGCTTTCTCCTTTAGTCTTGACCTTCACTGTTACTTTGCTCCTATATTTGTCTTTCTCTGCCCATCACTAGAAAGCAAAGAAGAGGGAAGGTGAGACAGCTGGGCCAAAAGTCAGTCAATTTACTGCCAATACCCCCATTGGGTATTAGATCACACTTTCATTTTAAACCTTTTGTTGTAATATTCTGGATCCACATTAACCATTTGATGATGCCAAATAAAAGAGTTTAGTGAAGAAGCTAAAAGTTTGAGCTTCGAGAACTGGATCCACGTCTGAGTACACATTTTGGTATTTTTTTGGCTTTGTGGCTTTGAGTGACATATTCATGCTCTCTTAGAATCAGTCTTCTCTTAAAAGTAGGGCCAATAATAGTAATCTTATTGGGCTGTGGTCAGGACCCAGTGAAATAATATATAAAAAACTTAGTCTACCATGTAGCAAATGTCCCATATTTGTAGTGATAAATGAAAACTATCAACATTGGAGAGAGAGGGAGAGAGGGAGGGAAGGAGGGAGAGAGAGAGGGAGAGAGGGAGAGAGGGAGAGAGGGAGAGAGAGAACACTTGGTGAATTATCACTGGGAACCACCTCTCTGATCACCCTTGGCACAAAAGCCTGAGAGTAATCTGCTTGAGAAGGCAAAAAGCTCTTCAACCAGAACCTTCTGTGATAGAATGGCATTCCAACAGTGCCATCGAAAGAAGGACTCTTAATTGAGCCATTGAAAATACTTTTCAACATTGAAATAGACAGTTGGCAGTTTAAAAATAAACCCTTTGATAAAATAGCTTTGAGCTGGTAAGAGGATAGTCACTTCCTTAGATAATATGACATGTGTTGCCAAAACTGACATTCATTCACTTGCAAATTTCATTATTGAAATGGCACACTTAGCTTATTTAATATTACCTAAAAGATGCTAACAAAATTCTACTTCCAGCCTTTCCTCAGAATGCACTTTCAGGATCTAAGCAAAAGTTGAAATTCAGAAGCACAGATACAAAGCCTAGAGAAACAAAACTGAGACGCAAAGAAAAGATTCTCCCTGACCACATTTATCAAAGTGTCCCCAAAGTATTCAAAGTTGTTACTGAAGTCAAATATATTTATACGTTCAAAGACTAAAACAAGATTCTTTGGGTAATGCTGGCAATTACCAAGATGAGGTGGCTCATGAGCAATTCTTCCAGCTTCAGCTAACTGCAGAAGCTGCTATTACCTTTTGGGTTTTTTCAGACTTCAGAGAGTCTTAGCCAAAGCAAACTGAGAGGTCATGATAACCTCAGCCTATCGGCTTCTCCACTGCCCACACATGCCCCTGCTATGGCTGTGCCTATACAGCCAGAAACACTTCCTCCTTCATGGAAATATCCGCCGACAGAAAATGGGTGGATTAAAGAATCCTTACTGCCATTGTAGAAGCATCAAGATTCTTGCCTAGATCCTCAACATAATTTTTTCTCACAGGCCATATTGCTCGGGCTAGGAGAAGGGATGGGCACAAACGTGGACCTTCATGGGTACCCTGGCCTAACCATTGTATTTTCTCTATGTGAGGTGCTACAGGATTCATAGTCACAGAATGGGGCATCCAGATTATATTTAAGACCCCTGTCATTAGGACTTTAGGGCCTAAATTGACAAGTTAATTAAAGGGTCTTACTTTGAGACATACATTGGAGAGACAGTTAAATTTAACTAGAAATAATTACAACCCACAGTCATTGTTTTCCACTGAAATCAAAATACTAAAACTTCAAGGAATTATACACATCACTAACTGTTCAAGAATTAAGCAAAACCACATACTCAGTGTACTATAGTGTGTGGCAAATAGTCAAGCTCTTGTCATGTAATGCCATAATATTTATTAAAGGGAACAGCAAATGGGAATTTAATTTAACCAATATTACTGTATTCTAGGCACTCAGGTTACAAACATAAGGACTATTGTCATTGAGATTTTAGGAACATGAAATGTGGGCTAAGGGACAATTGAAAGTGCATCCTATAATAACAAAGCACTTTTCAAATAACATTGAATAGCTGCATATGCAATTTAAAGAAATTTTAAGAGCTCAAAAATCATTAAATTAAAGATATCAACCTTTGAAAGCATCTCCCGACTTAAATATATAAAAAGATGATTCTAGACCCTGAGCACATATTCAGAGAAAGATCAATTTTCTGGCGTTCTTCCCATCACACATTCCATACAAATTTAATAATATACTTTTTCAACTCACTTTGCATTACTTGTAGTAAGTGGGAACTCCATGAAAATTTGTACTTGGAATTAAACTATATGAAGCTGCAGAGAAAATTGGGAGAGTTGCTGCTGCCTCTAGAAACTTAGAAGTATTTGTTCTGTTCACATACAAAAGAGACTCCTATATTCTTGAAGATAGAACAAAATTCTATGGCAATATATTAAAATGTTTCCACTGGGTCTTAGATGATGCAAAAGTTTTATTATTTCTTTGGGGGAAAAATGAGTTAAAACAAGTAGAACCAATATAGCATAAGGAAGGAAAGAGAGAGCTTACTCGTTTTTATGATTCTATTATTTGAGTTATTTGGCATTACACTTCACTGCCACTCAGAGAACTTAGTGGGCAGTATTACTCTTTATACAGAGTGATTAGCTCTAAAAAGTGCTCTGCTGTCTTATAGAGCAGGTATTCAAATATATTCAATCCATTCAAAGTTACAAAGATTCTATAGAATCTATTGGCTCAGAAACAAGATCTACTGAAACCTTACTTGAGTGCAAGCAGCTATGTTGAAGTAGATTTACAGATGTTTCAGGAAAACTTCAATAGTCATGGATACAATGCAAAACAGTTCTATGTTAGTATAAAAATTGTCTGATATTAATCGTATTTTATGTAAGCAAATTTTCAGTGTAAGTATAGATATGTTTATCTTTTTCAGATGGTGTGTCTTCAGTTTAGGTTTTGAGAGAATAGTAATATTAAGTATATCTCATGAAGAGGAATGCTCACCATTTTGCAGTAACTGAATTTGCCTCTGCCTGTGCATCTCAATGATTACACATCCCAATGCTTTCTTGTCATTAAAAGCTATTTCATGAATCAAATATAATTTGCTTCTCAGCCCACAATCATATGTATAAATCTAAACTAGTGCAATTGAAAAAAAGGGTTATTATTTAAGTTCCAACTATAGTATCACATTCTAATATATACATTGTTTACAAAGAAAAGTATGTGTTTGTTTTATGATTTCAGAGAAGGAACACAGGTCTTTTTAGAAGCAATGAGGAAAATTCATCTTAGTTTTGTCACATGCACTGGAATAGAAATATTGAGCAACAAAAATCTTCCAAAAAAAGGTTTTAAGCATTGCCTACAACTTTATTCTTCTTACCTGAAAATTTGATTTTTGAAAGAATGTAAATCTTCAGAACAGGTTATCATATTCGCTTTCAAATCTCTTAAAAGAAATTTTTGTTGTTTTGCTTCAAATACATAAATCTTTTATTTAATTAGCATTACTCACTCATGTTAGAAAATATTCAGTGAATACACAGGATTACAAAATATCAAAAAGAAATGAGAGGACAAGTGATAAAAACCAAGGGAGATATAAAAAGAAAGAGAAGCACTCTCTTTTACCTACGAGCCTGGATAAAATTGAACATGGTCACACACAATGAACAACATGAGTGAGCTTCATAAATTCGAGCACAGTAAAACTATTTTAATTAACAAATACTAGAGAAAAGGGAAATGAGAGGACATTTGTCTGACCCAATGACTGATTTCACCATCCACAGTGGAGTAGTATGAAGCTGACAAACCTCTGAGGAGAACAGCAATCATTTCCCCTGATTTGAGGAGGCATGAATGTCTGCACACTACATGGTATCTGCAAATGCATAGGTCTCTAGGCTCTGCTGTCTCTGCTTCCTTCAGAGATGAGCTTCTGGGTTGCAGAGATACTTTTCACATTCCATATTCAGTTATGGCTGCAATGTCACCGCCCACACTGCTGTGACACCAGAATAATCAAGCCTACAGATCAGCTGCTGCCTCTTCTAGTATGCAAGGGCCTGAGTAGATTTGACTTCCACAGATATTCCCGGTCACAGGAATACAATCCCATTGTTTTTTGAGTGACATATTAGAGTTCTTACCTTCTCAAAATAATAAAATGCAATTTGCACGGTTTCCATTACATGGCATAACATTGAGACGCAGGATTAAATTCTATAGTCTTCCCAGCAGAGTAGTGTGTATGACTGTTCTCTTGCCATGGCCAAGACATGCTTTGAAATCAGTGGACATCAGTCTAAGGAGTCCCCTTACCAGAGACTTCCGAAAGAGAAGAGTTCCCATTTATAAAAAATGGGACTGCATTTATAAAAAATGCATTGGATAAAGCAGTCAGTTGTGAATTTCAGAATGTCTATCCACTACTTGCTTACTCTTTGAAGTTTTTTTTTGTTGTTGGTTGGTTGGTTGGTTGGTTAGTTGGTTGTGTGGGGGTTTTTGCTGTTGCTGGTCAAGATTCTTCACTCTCTCTGGATTGTTTGTCATCACAGACACATGCTCCTCCTCTATGTTCTCTATGGAATATACTTCCCTTTGAAACGACCATGTATGAAGTCATTATCACTTGAATACAGTAAAAAAATGAAGACATATAAACCTTTGCTCATGGCTTGACATCATGGTGGGCAACCTACATTCCCCATTTCGCCAGATAATGGCCTCCTTCTCTACATCATTTTGACTTTAGAATCAGTCAGAATTCCATGCACAATATCCTGACTTGTACAAGAAACCCAGCCTGTTCTTGTTCTCCTGAATCTCTGCAGGTGGCGAGCTTGATTCCTTTTGCCTTTGCCTGCCTCTGCAGGGGTCTGTTCAGAAAACAGAAAAATAACAAGGCCTTCCTGTTACTCTCTTTGGCTGTGAGATGATTTGTTCCCATCTGCCCCCAGGCTCACCCAGTGCTCTGGCTCAGTGGGAAGCTGCTACTGATCACTGCTGTATTAACTCAGTGCTGTGCTTTATGGAAATTCATGGCTCTTATTTCTCAAGGGAATGGAGAAAACCAATAGGCCTCCTACCCAGCTGGGTATTTTTCATGTAAGTTATACCATCTATATAAATCAGGTTCAAATAACATTAGACTATTTCCAGGATTTATAAAATCAATATTATAAGTTGTAGAATCTGGCAAGTGTTCTTAGGATCCCCTTGCTGCCTATGAATCAATCACATACCTTCTGTGTGAATTGGGGGGAAATAACAATAAGAAAAATGCGTTTACATGAACAACTGCCAATGACTTTCAGTTGTTTACTTGTTTGTTTATTGGTAATAAACTTCATCCATTGTGGGGGGACGGGGTGTGGAAATAATCCCGATTACATAATTCCTTTTTTCACGTTTATTATGAAATCCTTTCTCTTCTAAAATGAACTGAATCTTATCATAACCAAATTCATAAATCAAATGGCATAATATAATTCCTAATAAAAATTGATGCGCCATTCATTTTAAGTAATAAAATAAAATTCCAATAAAATTCCAGTGCAATCTAAGAATTGGGCCAATCTACTGAAGGTAACTGCACTAGGATGTGCATGGATAGGCACATAAAAAATATATCTCTTTTAAAGTAAGCTTCCAGTAAGAACTTGGGAAATCAATTCAATTAGGTTCTTATTGATCCTGAAGATCACTAAAGTGATCATGCTGGTTGTTCTCTAATTGGCTGGCTTCTCACTTAGAGAGAGCTGGAAACTGAGCAATTAAAGACTCTGTGGAGGAAAAGGCTACCTTATAGCCCACACAGAGCTGCGGGAGAGAAGAGGGGAACCCGGTAAATGCCACCTGCCTGGTAACAGCCATGCTCTCTGTGGCATAAATGAAAAAACTCAGTGTTTCCTCTAACTCTGTTTTTGCATAACTCACAGATATCATTGTAAAAATAGGAAATTAATGTTAGTTGGACCTACAAACAGAAGTCAATTTGACTCTAGTATCTTAAAAGAGAATGGAGCCTTGGAAATTTTATGGTAATTGTTATTAAAATAGAAAATAATCAATAAAATGTATCAAGGTCTTAGCTCCTTATTTGAAAATTCATAATTCATAAATTACTTGCAAACTCATTATTTACATTTATACTCTGGAAATAATCTTAAAATGAAAATTAGATAATGCTTTTAACTGTACCTTCTCTTTTAAATCTTAATTTAAACTTCAAATTATATTATCTCTACTCAAAACATAAATTTCACTGAAAAGTCTGAATGATCATAAATCCTAAATTCTTAAAATTTAATGCTGCAATTTATAATTTAATACTCCTATCAAAAAATTCTGCTCTATTACTATCAGAATATAAATTCCTATTAACTGAATAAGAATTAGAAATAGCAGTATATATCTTCCCTTTATACAAGTTTATATAAACTTGTGTAGATATTTATATAGGCATATAAATTCCCATTAATTTGGGAGGGATTAAAGAAGAAATGCCAGTTTTCACTAACTCATCCTTCCTTTAGTAATTTATTTTCTGACCTTTTAAACTACTTAATAATTCTGAAAATTTAAAATTACATGTGATCTTATCATCTACATTTTATTATGTTAAATAAAAAAACATTTTGCAAGTGGAGCTTTTAAAAAAAATTGAAAAATCTGCTCTATTAAATGCAGCAAATGGACAAGTTTTAAAAAGTGTGAATCTAAACATTAGGTGCTCTGTCATTTGTCATTAAATTTCTGTAAAAATAATGACACAGTTTTGCTTTCCAAAGATAATATCTATTAGAATAGAGTTGTGTCTTATTTTTTTAAATTACATTTGAAATTCAGGTAACTAAAATGCTTAGTTTTAAAAAATACCCATAAGGTTTTCATGATTTTTCAAAATATTATAAAGAATATGTTTCATTGAGATTCTCTGTGGTTGACTTAGTTCAAATGTTTTTAAACAGATTCTTACCCACAAACTACATTTTCCCCAGCAATAGAAATGGCAGCAGAATTGTTTCTTTCTCTATAACTTAAAGTCAAACCTAACATAAGCAATCAACTCTCTACCTAGAGATGTCATTCTAATGGCTCCCATTAGGGGTCCAAGAGAATAGCTGAATCCAACATTTTCTTTGAAAGTGTTGTGGATGAAAGGAAAAATACAGACCTGCTGCTCTGCATATGGATTCAGCTTCTCTGCAGTGGTCAGATGTCTAAAAAGCATGTAGAAATGCCCACTACCAGTAACCTAAAACAAGGCATAGAATAGTTCGTGTTTTATAGATTTTGTATCCAAATCAATGAAAGCATAAGTACATCTTCTGAAACATAGTCTGAAATCAATAGATTTAACAATGAGCACAACATGTGGCCTGTGTTTATTTTCAGATATTCTCTCACATCTGCCTTTACAACTATAAGTCAAAATAGTTGCTTAAATATCTGTACAGTATTTCACCTATGTGCCACTGCTAGAAAAATAGAAATAAATGAATATACTGTTGGCTGTGATAACATGCAAAAAGGAACATGTAAAAATATACAACTTTTTTTTATTTTTATGATCTGGTATTTTTTATTTAGTTTTTCCCTTTGGATTTTTATTTTTGGTTTTAATTAATGTGTTAGTACCATCATAATTATTTTTTTTTACTGTTGAAAAACATTTTCATGTGCAGTAAAGACTAAGCTATCGTTTCATACATTGTGTACATTTCCAGGTAGAACAGGATAATCAGCGGTAGCTTTCAAAAGAATAACCTGCCAAATCAATGGTCTCATGCGCAGATCAAAATGTTAACTCGTACATCCAACAGTGAGCATATCGCTAAATTATTTTTACATTATTCCTATTTAACTGTTCGAGATAATTGTATGTAAAAATATAAACTTCGAATTGTATTACTCTTGTCGTACCAGAATATATAAACATTTTAGGTTGTATTGTGATTTTCTTGCATGTAATGTACAGTGATATACATAATAAAGAATACCTGATAGTGATATAAATCTAGATTTTTCTCTTGTCTTTCTCATTCACACATCATCACTGACCTGTTTTAAAAGAATATTCTCCAGGTAAGTGTTGCAATGTAGGTAAGGAGCCTAAGAATTGGGCTAACATGTGACTTCCATATTGAATAAGCACTTCAAAGTGAATGGAGTTGGCTTTTCTCTTCATAAGTCATTTCCATTTTTTGTCCCTAAAACTCAACAGCCATGATTCCTTCAGCTAGAACTGCCAGCCAAACCATACAGAGGGGGGAAATATCCTCTACTGTAAAGTCTATAGTTGAAAATAAATGTAGCCACATTCACTTCCAGTCTAATTAAAAAAAATAAATTTGATACCTTAAGCAGTTGAATTATTTGCAAGCAACAAGAAATTCAATAGAGTAAAATTTAGAGCATAGTGTAAATTGTTAGGTATGATTTTTTGAGTGGTGCAAAATCACTTTGTTGTAAGAAAACAGTTATTTCAAGATAACACTGGATAACTCCAGCTTACATATTGAAAAGAGTTATAAACATGAAACCTTTGGGAAGAAAAACTACGTCTGCATCTTGATACATGCAAATATCTTCTCTGACCAGCACTACCAGATGCAACTTCCTGCTGCACAGCTTTGTTCTGCTCAAGATCTCTGCATGGTGTTCTCCTACCTAACAGTTAAAGTCCCATCACTTCGCATGACATCCAAAGGCCTTCATACTTTCAGTGAATATACCACGATGTATTCACCCATTCTGCTATTCACAGACAGTTGGGTGGTTTCTTGTCTTAGGTTATCACAAACAATGCTAACCTGTTCATATCTTCTGATCCACATACACATGCATCTCTCTTGGGTACATAGCTGGAAATGGAATTACTTAGTAAATAATACTAAATGATTTTCTAAGGTGACTTCACAAGTTTACCCTTCTTCTAGTGGTGTGAGAGCAAGTTCTACATGTCCTTGACAACAGCTGATATTTTCAGTTTTTAACCATTTTAGACATTTTGGTGGTATATACTAATATCGTATTCTGAGTTATTTTGCATTTCTCTGGTAGTAAATATGTTGAACATCTTATCATATTGTGGATGAGAAAGGAGCTCTATCCTAAATTTGACAAGTCCAGTGACCAAAAGTAACCTCATAGGGTAATCTGACCATAAATACCTAACTGGGCAGGTCATGGTGGGTAGTCATGCCATGTCAGGCATATAACTTTAGTAAAAGGCTTATCTTTGCCTCAAGCAGGCCCTGGGCGTTGTCTCTATGCGCCTATGTTAACACACCTTTGAAAAGCCTCTTTTTCAGACCCCTTGGAAGCATAACCACCCTCATAATTTGTTAGCTGTCCTGTAACCCAATCTCTGGCTTGCTTTCTACCACCTTCATGTCATCTTCCTTACCTTCCCTCCTCAATGCCAAATGTATAAAAGAAACGAAAACCTGTCACTCTGGAGCACTTGAGATCTTGCTTCCCGGCAATGTCATCGGTTTGGTTCAAGTGAATTGTTAGAAAAATTTTCTACAGGTTTGAACATTTCTTATGTTGATGATATCCTCTTTGGCATTCGGAAATTCTCTTTTGTGAAATGACTATATAAGTTTCGCCAATTCTTGGTTAGGTGGTAAGTCACTCTCTATTGACTTATAGTTCTTTACATTCTATGAATGTCTTTTATTGGATAAATATATATCTATTTGTGTATTAAATATCTACTTTAATATAAACTTTTAATACATATATTAAAAGTATCTTTCTAGCTCTAGGGCTAGATCTTTTACTCCTTTACAGGCATACCTGAATGAATGAAAGTTCTAAATTTAATATATAATCTAATTTATCAATGATAGTGGTTTAAAGTCTTGTTTAAGACATCTTTACCTACTATAAATCGAAGAACTTTTTAGCCTGTGTTTTATTCTAGAAGCTTTTACCTTTCACAGTCTATATCTACCTGAAAATTATTTACACATATGATATGAAGTAGGAACAATATTCATTGTTCTTTCCATATGGACATTCAATTGTCCCAGTACCATTTACTGAAAATGTCTTTTATATCCAATAAAAGCATCTTCTCCTCTGCACTGCATTGCACCTATGCTATAATTCAAGCAACCTTATATGTGTGAGTCTGATTCTATTTAATCTGTTCCACTGGTCCATTGACACTGTTTTAAATATCCTAACTTCGCAGCACCTTGAGTATCTAGCAGTGTAAGGCTTCCAACTTTATTTTTTGTCATCAAGATTGACTGCTATTCTTGGCCCTTCACATTTCCATACAAATTTTAGAATCAACTTGTTGATTTTTACAAAAAACACCAAAAGGGTTGTGTTTAACATTTAATTAAAAAAAATGTGGTCTGCTGGGAATGGCCCATGACTGGGTAACAGAATTTGAATGCTGAATGATAAAAGAAACTTTAAGTTTGACTGAAACCACATTCTAAAGGGCTTGCATGTTATTTAAGGTCCATGTGCTGTATTCAGAGAACAGTGGGGAACTATCAAAGATCTTTAAGCAAAAATGTCAGGTGATTAGATCAGTATTTTTGAATGCTCACCAGGAAGCAGCATCCATGCCCAAATCTATCCACCTAAATTCTCAGATACCAACTTTGTGGTAGGGTTATGTTCATACCCAGGTGCAGAGAAATGAGGTATTCCTTCTGGAACCCCAAAGCAGAAAAGGAACTTATTTTAAGCCTAAGGGTGGTGGAGGAAGGACTCCTTGTGTGTTAGACATGGTGGCCATGTCTCCTTTCTGATGTACCAACATTAAGTCTAAGCCTTGGTTTGAGAGGCAGGAAAGTGCCACCCACTCTGAATCCGTGTATATCTGCCTGGAAGACACATAGTTCTCTGGGATGTTGAGATGAGGAGAGCAGATACAGTGACTCTGGTACTAAAGTTGAGCCTGATTTACCCACCTACTAACTTATATCATCCCTCCTTTTCCCTCTAACCCCAGACCGAGACAGGGAACACTCAGCACTGAAAGTGCTGGAGACACGATACATCCAGAACCACACTGTGTCCAATGAAACACACAAAACAGCAACTTGATAAGATATATTCAGCCATGACTCACACTTCATCCCCTCCAACTTCTGACCCAGATAGCAGGAGCAGTCAGGCAGTCCTGCAAAAGTACAGACAGTTCCCTTCCAGAAACGGTCTGGCTGAGCAGCTTATTAAAAATTCATATGCATTTTTAGGATAAGAGCCAAAAAAAAAAACCTCTTTGAGAAGAAGAAATAGGAATAGTATTTAACCCACTTATCAAAAATAGGTGACAGGAATTATCTATTTAAATAAATTAGATTTCATACTGAGAGGAGATAGATCTAAGAGCCCTTTTTTTTTTTATTTTTCACCCATCTCCTGTAGGGTTATGGGGTTTACGAGGGCTGTCTGGTAGCCAGCTGAGCCTTTGACCATTTCTGTGGGTCAAGCCTACTATCTACATCCTAAGAAGGCTTTGTTCATTGTGTGTATCTTGGAAATAATTGGAGATGTCTTTTGCAAAAGCAGATTAGAATAACTAGAAATCTATGAGAATAGATATCTTTCCTTACTTGGCTGGTGCACTCATCCTGGGGAATACTGATCAATTTAATATCTGTCCAGATCCAGGGGGAATGTTAGTTCTTTTTTAAATTCTATCTTCTTTCTGGTGACAGGCTTCATGGCCGGCATACAAAAGGCTTGGACCAACCACAGTGTGCAACCTCTCTGAGCCACCTCATATCCTGGCCTCTGGTCCCTCTCAGCCTTGGCAGGGAGACACAGAGGCTCTGAGGAATGAAGGTGTTAGTGCCAGCTTCATTCAGAATTTTCCTGGCACAGCCTGATATTGACAGCAGTGCTTGAGCTTTCCCATTAAAACTAGGCATGCACTTTCTTAGAGGAAAATCAAAGCAGGCACATTAAAAACACCAAGACAGGGAAAATTGAAAGGATTTTGATATTTATATTTCCTAAAGAAGCACTCACATAATCATAACAGAAAAACTCAAATCCTCGCTGGACTTTCTATTTTCAGTGATGAGTATTTTCACTATTTTGATTTGTATATAAAGGGTAAGAAAACCATTATCTTTCAAGTATTTAGGTCCTATAAAGGCATAATTTAGCTCTGCCCATCCAGAAAGCCTGGGACAATGACCCAGAATATCCTGGCTGGTCACCTGGAAATGACTGAATGAAGCTCTGGGTCCTGGCTATTGTAAAAGAGTGAGAAGCCATATCATAGGAATCACATACACAATTCTGTCTGTGTCCAAACTGTCACTAGTGCTGTTGTCCTGGCCTGCCACTTTTTCATCTCTGTGTCACCATTTTCCCTCTTGTCCCACTTTTGACTTCACTGGTGCTCCATTTCGAGGCTAAATATTTAATATGAAGAATACTCTGCCTAAGGTAAA
This sequence comes from Macroglossus sobrinus, assembly GCA_004027375.1. Taxonomy (NCBI): domain Eukaryota; kingdom Metazoa; phylum Chordata; class Mammalia; order Chiroptera; family Pteropodidae; genus Macroglossus; species Macroglossus sobrinus. The sequence goes on from PVKZ01000745.1 coordinate 577,981, forward strand.
AGAAGAGAAGTAGAAATGCGAGAAACCCCTATGGGAACTTCTGATATTCAGCTATCCTTGGCTCTTCTAGTAACACAGTGGTATTGAATTTCAGCTAAATAATGTAGACACTGATGTTCGATATAGCCAACTGATTCTGCAGGCTGAGCTCATCTAAATGTCTCACACCCCGCCTTATACTTCCTTTCTGGAATGGCTGGGGGGCCTCATATCTCACCTAAGCCTTCAGCACCTCAGCCCCCGTCCTGAGCCCTCTTTCCTCAATGATCCAGCATCTCCACAAACAGTGGCCAAACCACATTCTGAAATGCCAGAACAACAAAAATTTATAGCCCCTTAAATTCAAATGCATGGAGAGTGCAGTGGAAACTGGTAGCTGCTTTCCATAATCTACCCATGTGGATGGAGCTGGATGTTGAAGAGATTTCAACCTATTCCCCTACAACGAAAAGGAGAAAAAGTGAGGCAAGCAGAGCAGTAGGTAGCCACCCACACCTACCTGCCAAAAAAATCCCCACTACTAGTTGGGAATATGAAGTGCCTTTGAAAAACACTCACTTCATAACCCTTTTGATGATAATAAGGATATTATAAACACTCATCAAGTGCAAACTATTTACAGGTGTTTTATTAAGTGATTTACAATTATTATCTCATTTACACTTCACAGCATATTTATCAAGCTTATACTACTAGCATTTTTTACAGATGAGGACATCAAAATTGAGAGATTATGTTCTCCAAGTAGCCCAGGTAGTAAGTTGTTTCAAAGCTATGCTCTTAACTTCCACATTATATTGTCTCTCTCCAAAACTACTTCCCAAGCATACATATGACATGCAAAGAAATACAATAAAAATTCATGATTAGAAAAATAAAGCTGAGAAGTGGGCTTATGGTAAAAAGAAGATTATGGCTATGTTCGCTGGCAAAAAAAAAAATTAAAAAAGAATAAGATAGTAGTATACTTACTATTTCAAAAAATAATTGTTATCTCTGAATATGCTTATTTTCTATGGCATGCCTTGTGTCAGATTAACTATTTTATGGTTAAATAGATAAACCTTTAACCTCTCTGAGCCCATTTCTGTATCTGCAAAATCACTAATAACTGACAAGAGGATTAAATTAGACAATATACAGAAAACTTTCAGTAAAAAAAAAAAAAACATGTTAACATTTTTTATTAAATTTATTGGGTTAATAAAATTATATATGTTTTAAGTGTACAATTCAATAATATATCATATGTATATCACATTGTGTGTTCACCATCCAGTTAAATTTCTTTCCGTCACCATATATTTGACCCCCTTTACCCTCATGTTAACATTGTAAGTGATTGTAAGTAACATTAGAAGTGATTCTCACCCCAGTTATTTATTTAAATCATCTGATTGTTTTAAAGTAAAAAATACCAATGCCTAGGCCCTGCTTCAGACAGTTACGTCAGTTAAGGGTCTGGAGGTGGGACCTGGTCATCAGGACATTTTCAAAGATCCTGAGGTGATCCTCACAGTCATTCCTTCTGGGTTGAACACACCAAATGGGAAGGTACTCTGCTTACATGCTTGGATGAAGGGGAGACAGCCAAGATCAGTGTCCTGGAACGAAACATTTCTGACTTGTGCAGCAAGTACTGGAAAGCAGCACAAAAGATGAGAAGACAATCAAATGTGTACCTTGAATCACTTCGGAGAGGTCATTTTTCTCCCTTTGGGGACTTAAAAATAGTTGCTCTTTATGGTGCATCTGAAACTCATTGAGTTCTCCCCTTACCATCTCTTGCCTTTAAAGCTTCTTTCAAACTACAAACCAGAAAATACACAAAGACCTAAATGACTGCATTGAAGGAAGACAGCAGTCAATAGTAGTGGCCCTTTGGTGGTCCCGTCTATATTCATTCTGATCATGTTGACTCAATGTGATCTGGTCGCTGGCAAGTCAGAAACAACCTTTAATGTAGGGGACACTGGGCTCCTTTTAATTCAGAATTGTCCTTATGGAAAGAAAGGGTGTTGCTCTGGCTGCAGTTGTGTCTCACATGGCCATAGATCAGTGGTAGATGAGTATGTTTTCAGAGAAACAATCAGAGTGAAAGACACTTAAAGATCCTGGCAAGTGGAAGTAGCCACTACTATCAACCTGTAACGCCTTGCAGGTAGAAATACATTAAACGCTTTCAGCTTCTCCACTGTGTATGAAATGAAAGAAGAGATCTGCGGACCAAAATGGCCAGGAACAGGGAACATGAACCCACGGCCCACATTTGAAATTTCCCAGGGATGATGATTCTTATCAAAAGTCTTGCTTGAAATGGCCAACCCCTCAAAAGGATAAAGAAGCAAGACTGCAGGCTCCAGAAACATGTTCCTTCCCACTCTCAACAGAAAACCAGCACGGAGGGCCCAAAACATTGATATGCAAGTCACTCCAGGGCTATGAGTCAGTTTTCTTCTGAAAGCAATTAGCAATTACCAGCATTTATTCAGTGAGCAGAACCTAGCAGACAGAGACTGACAGTCCATCATTATCACAACAAAAGAACCACAGCTTTGATCCTCCCCAGAGGAAGTGAGATTTTAAGAACTCAACATTCAGGCTCACTCTCTTCCCAGACCTATGATTTATTTTATCATCAACTTTTAAAATAATATAAAGTTCAGCCATTTATTTATGAGGAGCTGCTTACAAGTGGTCTTCCCAAGAATCACACACAGCCTCAGAAAGCTCCTAGAAACTATTCAACATAAATTTAATAGCTCAGCCCACTGTGGATGCCACCTCTATACCCATCACCCTTCAGACTGCCTTCTGGGAGAGGGCACCCTTTCTGCAAACTTTCTGTGGATTGCTTCCCCTTTGCCACATTCTAACCGTTCAGCTGCTGCTCCGATGTGTTCAAATCAATCACGACTTGTCACACTCCAATTATAGGACAATGCTAGATGTTGTAGAACCCAGAATGACCCTTGGATGGCTCCAGGTTTTGACCTACAGTTTGGGCAGAGATTTAGTAAAAGCCAAACTGAAATCAAATTTATTTCACATCTAGCCCTTATTGGATGTACAATTTTGAACAAAGCATTTACCAAAATGAATAAAATCTATTTCACATAAAGAAAAATGCATATAAAGCACACTGCCTTACACACATACATGGGAAATATGTATTGTCATAAGTCACAGTTTGTCCCAGTCTTTACCAGCGAGTAAGCCTGAATGTGCTAAATGGTCAGCCTCCTCCCTCTAAGTCTCAGAGCTATGGCCCCAGGTCCTTTCTATTAATTCCCTCTCTTGTTAGTCCCTTGAATAGGGCAGGATGAATTGCTGACAGTCCTTTATCTGAAGTTCCTGCACCAGAGCTATAGCACTACAAACTTCCCAGTCTACCGCCACCGTTACTGCTTTGCCTGGTGCCTCCCCTGACCAAGTTTTATACAAGAAGTTCCCACCCAGACCCATGCCACCTGCAGCACCATAGACTTCTCCTTCCCAGGGTGCTTTGGAGCTGGAATGGCAGCCCCACCACACTCACTCTGACCCTGGGATGTGTCCCCTCAAATCTTTGGCTTTCTCTGTCTTACAGTCCCATGGGCACTGTGACTCCTCTCACTCCATACTCAAGCCTCATCTGCGGTCCCCAAATTCATCAAATAGATGTGACCTTATTTCAACCCTAATTGTGGACCAGTTCTTTGTCATAAGCCTCTTAGGGTCTTTACCAGTCAGGATGTGGTTTTGAATTCCCAGAACATTCTCTGTCCAGAGGACATCCAGACAGAATAATAGTCTCATCTCCAACATAGCAAAAGACCGGATCACTAATATGTACATATATATATGTACACACATAAATGCACAGGTATGATACATATTCAATAAAAGGAGTCAATATTATTTTGATTCATTTTCTACAGAAAGCCAAACTGCTTATGTTACATTAATTTTTCTGACTTCATGCTGTCCCTTTGTATCTCTAGTCCCTTGAGAGATTAGTCCTTGCTATAGGACTATCTACATCACTATCTATATCAATACTTTAAAATCCAGCTTAAACGTCACCTCCTCTGCAAAGCCCTCCTTGAATATACCAGCATCCAGTCTTCTCTTCTTCACCTACATATATATTATCGTTATTGTCTGTGGTACACACTTGACAATGAATTTATTCTTTTTCAAGACAGAAGGTAAATATTAACAAAAAAATAGTGATTTCTAAGACTTTGAATTGCCTTCTCTTGCATAACCCACTGGGAAGAGGAGTTTGATAAACCCCTGGGAGCTTCCTTGGAAGAGGCAAATGAATTGCACTTGAGTCTGGGAGGGCCTGGCATCCTACTAGTAAGCGCTCATCAGCTGTTTTAACGAAAATGAAATAGATGTAACTTTCCCTATTCCTTTCACAAAACGCAACTAAAAATGGAACACAGAAAAACAATAGAGCGAGTTAACAAAATTAAAAAGGTGGTTCTCCGAAAAGATAAATAAAATTGACAAACGTCTAGCAAGACTGACAAAAAAGAGACGATATAAATTACCAATATCAGAAATGAAACAGAGGTTATCAATACAGACACTGCAGACATCTAAAGAAGAATAATGAGACATTACAAACAACTCAACAGAAATAAATTTGGCAACTTAGATGAAATGAACCAATTCCTCAAAAATCACAAAGAACAACTTACTTACTATGAAGTAGCTAATTTGTATATCTTATAAGTATTATATGAAACTTTTAAAGAATTAACACCAATTCTATAGAATCTCTTCCAGAAAACAGAAGAAGAAAGAACACTTTGCAATTTGCTTTCTGAAACTGCTATTACACTGACACAAAACCAGATAAAGACAGAAAGGAGAAAAAAAATATATTCTTCATAAACATAGATGTAAAAATTTTTAAATATTAGCAAATAAAGTTTAACAATACATAAAAGGAAGCATGCACCAAGATCAAGTTCAATGTATTACAGAGATAAAGGTTAATTCAATATTTAAAAATCAATCAAGAAATCTACCATATCGACAAGCTAAAGAAAAGTCACATGGTTATATCAATTGATATAGAAAATATACTTGACAAAATTCAATACCTACTCATGATAAAACTCTCAGAAAAATAAAAATAGATGGTAACTTACTCAACTTGATAAGCAATATCTGTACAAAACCTATTGCCAACACCATATTTAATAGTGAAAGGCGGAATGCTTTCCCTCTAAGATTCAGAGCAAGGCAAATATGACCACTGTAACCACCCTTATTCAACATAATACTAGAAGTTTTAGCCAGTGCAATAAAATGAGAGAGAGAAATAAATGTCTTACAAATCAGAAAGAAAAAAAATAAAATTTTATGTTTATAAATGACATTATTATCTGTGTAAAAACTTGAAGAAAACTCTTTTTAAAAAAAATCTGAAACTAACAAAGGATTTTAGCAAAATCACAAGATTTAGAATAAACATACATACAAAAAAAATCAATTATATTTTTATATACTTACAATGGACACTAAAATTAAAAATAAAATACCATCTGTAATCACTCAAAAAATAAAATACTCAAGTGTCAATCTAAGAAAAATGTACAGGAATTATATGCTAAAAAATTACAAAACATTGATCAAAGAACTCTAACTAGAGAGACATACCTTTTCATATGTTAGAAGTCTCAACATAGTAAAGGTGTCAATTCTCACCAAATCAACACACAGATTTAATAAAATTCCTATCAAAATCTCAGCAAGGGGAGTGATATAAGCAAGATGGTGGAATAAGAGTTTCTAGTACTCAGTACTCATCCTCGTGAGAAAACCATTAATTTAAACAATTATCCACTCTTGGAAATACCTTCATGAGAGATAATGAATTCAGATGAGAAATTACTGACAGGGGTGAAGCATAGAAATAAGAAAAGATATTTTGAAATGGTAGGAAGGACAGTTTTACATTACCCACTTCACTCTTTCCCCAAATATGAGCAATCCCACACAGAGATACCTTACACATGGTGGAAGGAGAATGAAGTAAACAATCCTGACCATGGACCCAAAGACCAGGCCCGTCCCAGTGAACCCTGGTCCTGGAACAGCCCCACAGCTCCAGGCTCCAAGCTTGTGACTGCAGTTCAGGTTTCAGGACTACCCTGGAGCTAAAATTATCTTCATAATGCCAGGCCAGAACTGATAGCCTCCAATCTAACCTTGTAGCCCCAGGATCCAGTAGAATTGGAGTCCAGGCCCACCCAAATGGACGTTTGTGCTGTGCCAGCCCCTACAAACCCAAGTTCATCACTTGCCCCAGCACTAGGTCAGCCCTCATGGACCCAAGCTCCAGGCCTACCCTCATGGACTGGGCATTTATATAATAACAGAAGCGTCAATTCATCAAGAGGACATAAAAACTATAAATATATGTTTCCAATCCTAGAGCACCTTAATATATAAAGTAAATGCTAACAGAATTGAAGGGAACAATCGATATCAATGCAATAATAGTACAGTGACTTCAATACTCAATTTTCAACAATGGATAGATCATTCAGACAGAAAATTAAGAAAGGAGAATTCCAGTCAAGATGGCAGAGTAGGGAAACACTGAGCATGCCTCCTCCCACGATGGCATTAAAATTGCAACTAAATTATGGAACAGTCAACCTGAAGAACCATCTGAAGACTAGCTGACCAGAACTCCTATAACTAAAGATATAAAGAATATGCCACATTGAGACTTGTAGGAGAGGTGGAGACACAAAGTGTAACAGCTCTGCAGGTCCCCTTGAAGAAGTGAGGGCCCCAACCCCGCACTGGTGCTCCAAGCCCAAAATTCCAATGCCTGAAAGAGAATTCTCCACAAAATCTGGCTGTAAAAATCAGTGGGGATTCCGACCAACCCAGTATGATGCAAGACAGCTGAAAACACAGATGTTTCCTTAAAGGACTGGCACACAGACGCACTCACTCGCAGGCACTCACTTGTAGGCACTCACCTTGGGCTCCAGCGAAGGTGAAGGGACAGCAGCTCAGGAGGTTCCAGAGACATACAGGAAAAGACTGAGTTATGTAGCTTCAGGACAAGGGCGGGAGGGACAGTAGCCACTGCCCCTTTGTTGAGCCCTCCTCCTGTACATCTTGCAGGTGGGCGCCATCTACCTTGTATTGAGCCCGCCCCCTACACAGCCAAATCTGAATCCGCATTGGCCAGTGAGATCCTTGCTCCACCCCATGACTCCTTGAGACTCTGCCCCACCCAACTGGCAAATCACCTGTGGCAATTTAATTGCGATACAACCAGACCCATCCCACACTCCTAGCAAGAGGTTCCTTTTGGCAGCAATTAACAGGCTCCAGCACCTAAGACACACTTTTGATGGTGGGCAACCAGCCCTGGCCAGATGCAGTATTTCTTGAACAAATCTCAGAGGTCTGCAGGCCCGAGGCAGACAGCAGCTGGCCTCTGTGTAATCTGAGACTTTTGCAAGTGGCCAACAAATCTGAATCTGCACTAACCTGAGAAATACCTCTTGTCCCTTGACTTCCTGGAAATACACCCCATCCAACTCACATACCCCAAGGTTCCTTCAGCTGCTGACACTTCTCGGCAGCCAGCAGGCCGCCTCAGTCCTGGGGGTGCCCTGGGACTTTTGCTGAGCTGCCCAGGCTGTGTACTCCTGGCAGCCAGCCTTGGTTTGCCATGTGGACTCTCTCACATGCCTTCAGGTCCAGCACAGACAGGGACCAACCACAGATAGCTTTCTGGCTTCTACCAGCTAGCCCTGGGTAAGAAAAAGAAATAAAAGGCATTCAAATTGGAAAGAAAAAAAATAAAATAGTCTCTGTTTGCAGATGACATGCTTTTATAGACAAAATATTCTAAAGACTCCACCAAAAAACTATTAGAACTAATAAGTGAAATCACTAAAATTGCAGGATACAACATTGAAAAATGCATAGCATTCACAGCATATGCTAACAATAAATTATCTATAAAGGAAATTAAGAAAATAATCCCATTTACAATAACATCAGAACAATAAAATACTTAGGAATAAACCTAACCCAGAAGGTAAAAGATCTGTACTTAAAACTATAAAATATTATTTTTTTTTTTTTTAGGCAAGGCAACCCATGGCTGACCTTACAGATTGCAAGGATCTTGTCAGTTTATAATCCCTTATTTTTTTATTATTATTTTTTTATGCCTATAGCACCTGGTCTTTCTAGGTGGTCTCCCATCCAAGTACTAAACAAACCCAATCCTGCTTAGCTTTCGAGATCAGACGGGATCGAGCTTATTCAGGGTAGCATGGCCGTAGACTTAAAACTATAAAATAATAAAGAAATTAAAGGCACAAATAAATAGAAGATATCCCGTGTTCATGGATTAGAAAAATTAATATGTCCAGACTACTTAAAACTAACTACAGATTCAATGTAATACCTTTTGAGATTCCAATGATATTTTCCACAGAAACACAAAAAACAATCCTAAAAGTTATATGCAGCTATGAAAGATCCTGAATAGTCAAAGCAATCTTGAGTGGAAAAGAACTAAGCTAAAGACATCACACTGCCTGATATGTATTGGGCATAAGAACACACATATAGACCCAGGGAACACAGTAAAGACTCCAGAAAAAAATCTATGCATTTAGTGTCAGTTGATCTTCAACAAAGGTGCCAAAAACATACAATGGGGAAAGGGTAGTCTTTTCAATAAGGTGTTTGGAAAACCAGATGTATGCATGAAGAAGAATGAAATTGGACCCTTCTCTCACACTATAAACACAAATCAACTCAAAATGAATTGAAGACCTCACATAAGACTTGTAATTATAAAACTAATAACAACAACAAAAACAAAAACAGGGAAAAAGCCTCTTGTCATTAGTCTAGGTGCTGATTTTTGGCTAAGATCCCAAAAGTAAGGCAACTAAAGCAAAAATAGACAAATAGAATTATATAAAATTTAAAAGTTCTTCACAGCAAAAGAAACAATTGAATGAAGACAAAACATATGAAACGAGAGAACATTTTTTGCAAACCATACTTCTGATAAGAGGCTAATACTGACAATATTAGGATGAGGCATCTCTGCAAGACAGTGCATTTTTAGAGTGATATTTCTTTAGTGGGATGTTTAGGTAAAGAGAGTGGGAAAGAAAATCTCACGCGATCTACTCTGATCAATAATATGTAATAGTTGGTGATTGATTATAAGAGTAGACACTTAAATTCCAGCCAAAGGTTTGGAGGTGTGAAATGGAGAACCTTGTGCATAATGCATAAAATTGAGATGTGTTGTGTGATGACTAATGAATAAATTTGACTTCACTTATGGATTAGATAATACATTAAGGTGATGGATCAGGAGTATGAAGAAAAGAGCATTTGCATTCTGGGCTCATTCTCAGGACTGACAAACTATTGAGCAAGGGGAAATATAAAGCCATCCTCAGTGTGCTCTGCTTCCCAGGGTGCTGTTATGCAGCATGGAGCCAACGAGTTTTCCACATGCAAGAGCCATGCAGAGAGGTGGGCCACAGAAGCAGTGCCTGATGTGGGAATTTTCGTGAGAGTGATGTGTTGAGATGTGCCCTCGGAGGAGGGGTTGGAGAAGTAAGCTAACTAGTGAAGTGGTCTGGGTAGAAACTAGCTCTGATCCGACCTCAAGGGCCAATTTTGAGTACACATTGCATCACACAGTTGTTCCTGTCTTAAGACAAGTGAAATGAATTTTTGTACCCTGTGTAAATGTGCTATTGATCATTGGTTGCTGGGGGAGGGGTGGAGAAAGGGAGCCGGAGGACAGCCTCTTCAGGGAGGCAGCTGTCATTCAGGCAAAGGCCAGTACTGGAGAAGGAGACAGTTGTGAGCTGTTAGAAGCCAACATTTGCCAAGGTTTCTGTCCATCTGCCTAGAATGAGATTTGATCAGTACTAGTGTACTATTGACATCAAACCAAGTCTCCGTCTTGTGCTATCAGATCCTCTTCATTTTCATATTAACTTTACTATATAGAGGAACAGTCACAATTTCTGAGCAAGCTTCCAAGAGGCAAGTCAGGGTGATGAACTCTAGGCCCACTCTGTAATTGCTTCTATGGCCTCATGACACATCATCTCCCTCCTCAACCACATAGGCTAGATTCTTCCTGCCTCACTCACACTTCTGCTGTCTGATGCCCCAGAAAGACATCTCTGAGCTATCCGAGCACCTGGTTAGCATATACTTATCAAGCCTGTTTTAACTGAACAAGTTAAAACAGGGCATGAGAGTATCAACAGATACCCCAGTGGATTGTTTCTTGCCAAACATATTTTTCCCTCTCCCATCATGTAGCAGCGATCCTATCTCCTAGTAATCATCATGGTCAGTAATCCCCTCCAGTGTGGTAGATCCTTTCAATGACTGCTGGCCTCCAAGCATGAGAACCCCAAAGTAACTAGGTGGCAGCTATAGTTTTAGGTTTATTGGGATTATTACAGTGTCCCAGGTAAAAGCAGGACCCCCAGACCCACAGAGCCTGAAGTTGTAGAGATGGGAACATGAATTCCCAAGTGGATCACTTGGAGTGATGGGGAGCTGGGCCAGCTTTATGTTCACTCCTTGGTTCCACAATCTATGTAATTTAGGCTGCAACAGGGTACCATATAATGATCACTGTGTTTCTAAAAGTACACTATATTCTGAAGGATGGCACTCTAACCTTACAGAGCACCTTCCACCAGCAGGTGTCTCAACGGCACCTTAAAGAAATCTCTCCTAAGTTCTTTCATGCCAGTGGCTTCTGAATCTACAGAACACGATGGAACCACTAGATCCCACACGTGCCCGCCACCTCATTTCCTAGGCCATACAGTGGGCTGCTTGTCTAAAATGAATGTCTTAACAAAATACCATAACTGGGTGGCTTATGAACAACAGAAATTTATATCTCACAGTTCTAAAGGCTGGAAATTGAGATCAGGGTGCCGGCATGGTTGGGTTCTAGAGAAAGTCCTCTTATGGATTGCAGACTCCTGACATTCTCTATCTTCACACGAAGAAAGGAGAGTAAGCTGGCTTTCTGGCCTCTTGTAATGTCACTAATCACATTCATGAGGACCCCACCGTCATGACATAATTACCAAAGGCTCCACTCCCAAATACCATCCCCTTTTGAATTAGACTTCAACGTATGACTTTTGGTGGATGCAAATGTTTAGTCCATAACAACAGTGTTGTGTGGGAGCCCATGCATAGACTACACATTCTGTGAGCCCTGAGTGGTAGTGTTGGCTGAGCTACTATCTGCAGGAAAGGAAAATTTATATGTGCATCCTTGTCAATCTTTGTCTGGATGAAACATTGCCTTTTCCCAGATGCCAGGTGTGCAACCTAGTCAACTGGCCAGCAAGTGGCTGCTCGGTCTCCTGAAAGCATGGGACTCTGCACTGGTTTTTGTTACCAGTAGGCAAGACGTCCAGCAGCAGCAGTAGCTTTTGGCCTTGGTAAAGAAGCACAGGTTGTGGGCTCATGGTTAGCCTCCATCTTTGCCACCATGATTTCTCTGTGAGCCCATTGTGCAAGCTCTGGGGTGGTCAGTGACAGAGGCTGACATCCTCATTCATAGGTGAGACTGTCAGTAGCAGTCCAATTTGGGGTTAAAATCATATAGCAAGTCAAGTCATTAATAAATTAAGTTCAGGCATTTTCTTCCTCTGACAATAAGAAGTCCCCCATGAGGTCAAGGTAATAATGCAGGAAAGCAGCCTAGGAGTCTGAGTAATGTTAATACAATTTTCTTGTGCCTACTGGAGCTACATGAGCTCAGTCTTGGATGTACCACTTCCATTTTACAGTGAATTGCTTCTGGACCACCCTAAACTTATGTCTAACACTACCCACTTCCTGATGGTTAGTTCTGGAAGCAACATAAGCTGATACCTCACAGGTAAATGCTCTGCCATAGTTAGTATCTGCATACCTGGAGCTATTTTTTAATGATGATTCTTTCTCTGTTGCAGATAGGATGGTCTTCTTGGTCCAGAACCCTAGAGATCAATGCTATGACTCTCATACCAGAGATTGTCATAGACTCTACATTGATTCTTTCTATATTGTATATATCAATACTACCATGGGATCTGCTAAGTCATATGACCCAAGCAACAGAACTGCTTGTACCACAGTCCATTCCTGCTGCAGAACCCATTTTTTTTATGGGTCCCACTCTAAACTGGGAGCTTTCCTTGTCACTCAATGAGTGAAGTCAGAACAATCTCCCCCAGTGTAGAATATGTTGCCATGAAAACTTGAACATGCCCACCACGCCTGATGCATCTTTCTTACTGGAAGAAGTGCAACACATAATACTTTGTCCTTTGAATGAGATATTCTAGCTTTCTCCAGGGAATTGGACCCCAAATATTTCATAGATTTGGCAGGAAACTTTGTAGAATTTATCTTTCATTTTTCTGGAGTTCCTATATCTAATCGTAGCCCCCAGAGCACTTGTCACTTCTCATTTATCAAGCTCCTATTGCTTGTTATATGATAACATTGATATAACGGACCAATGTGATATTCTATGGAATGTTCAAATGGTCTGGATCACTCCTGACTATTCTGTGACACATAGCAGGAGAATTTCAGCCCTGGGGCAAGATTGTAAATGTTATTATCATCTATTGCATATAAATACGAAATGCCTCTGATCCTCTTTCACAATAGATATTGGAAAATAGTGCACTTATCTAGCTAAGGTCTACATACTTGAGGCTGTAATCTGTTTTGGTAAATAAACGTTGAACACGGCATGTATAATTGGGGTTGTAACTTGGTTACGTTTGCAAGAATCCAGTTCAGGAGCCAAACTGGCAAACTGCATGGGCACAAGTGGGGACCATTACCCTTGTACCCCAAAGTCTTTCAGGGTGACACTAATCTCTACCATTCCCCTTGGGTATAACATTGGCTTATATTTACTATCTTTCCTGAAGAAGGCAGCTCCAGGGGCTTCTGTGTGGCCTCTCTTACTATAATAGTTATTACTGGTTAAAGAACCGACATGAACATTCTTCCAGCTGCTAAGTATGGCCATTCCAATTATATACTTAGAAACCAGAGGACATGGACCATTTCTCTCTTGACATGTATATGCCCCTACCCTATGCTAACACAAGGTAGTTCATAAGATTTGGAGGTGGTTCCTGGAAATCAGCAACAATTTGACCCTGTATCTAATTTCCCTTGGGGGAAAAAATGCATTTATTGTTGGCTTCCCATGGATCCCATCTCTGGGAGCATCATTTCCTATTAGCAATCTCCAAAGATTCATGACCAGCACAAGCCCCGGGATGCCGTTCTGCACACCACCCACTATTTTGTTTATGACTGTTAAGTGCTGCCATCTGGTCTCAGCCAGTCATTCAATGAGGCCACCCTGGTTGGGGATGGAGAGCATAACCTCCTGGCTAAGTGACTCTTATTTAGCTGAGGACAATTTTATTTAAAAAAAGTGGAGGGGGGTGCTGTTCGCTGCAAAAGCTCATAGTAAATGGGGAATAAAAACTCTGGCCAGTGAACATATCTGGGCAGGTCTCCACAGCATCCACCACTGCAGCTTTGGCACTAAGATAATAACTGGCTAGATATCAGGGCACCCTGCTTGCCTGGCAATTTCGTCCCTTCCCTCTGGACAGAACTGCCAGGACGTACTCAGCAGAGACGTCACTCTTGGAGGAGTATTTATGACTTCCTAAAATATGAGCCTGGGAAAATTTACAGACCACATGAAGAAATTACCTAGAAATACAGGTGTGTTGGTTTTTTGAAAGAGAAAAGAAAAAAGTAAAGCCCTGATTGTGATTCACGAGAGCTGGGACCTACGGAAATTTTACACTCCCTCTTTCATGGGAGAGGAGGCTGTGACTTGGCCAAACCCCTCAATCGATTTGACATGGCACAGAGATTTTTAGGCCTAAATCATCCTTTGCTTATGGTACTTGATTCTCAAAAGTGACTTCCTAATGCTTTGCCTTTAAATGCAAGTATTGTAAAACCTGACCTGATTATTAAAATAATGGACTTGTTATACTTGTGTAAGTATGATTTTTTAAAGCTAGAAATTTTTTTTTTGGGGGGGGGGGATTGGTTTTTGTTTGGTTTTTGCATTTTTTTTTCTCACAAAGATGGGATTACCTCTCCTATCGTGATTCATATTTTGAGGAAATCAAATTCAAATTACATGGTATGACAAAAGACTCATGCATGTAGTTAAAACTTGGAAATCTTGAAATTTCTGGGAGATATTGATGGTTCAAGGGGACTAAGCAGGATATTTGAAACGGAATTTTGTGGTAGGCAGAATAACAGCCATGTTCTATTGGAAACTGTGCATGTGTTACAGGCGGGGATGGAGAGCAAAGGGAATTCAGGTCACAGGTTGAACTTCAATTGCTAGTCAGTTGACCTTAAAATTAGAGTTTCCTGGATTATCCAGGTGGGCCCAATATAATCACAAGGGTCTTTAAAGAGTCTGAGAAAGGTGTGGAGACTTACAACATTGTTGACCTTAAAGATGAAGGAAGGGGGCCAAGAGGCAAAGAATGTGGGTGACCTGGAGTGGGCAAGGAAATATGTTCTCCCCTGGAGCCACCAGAAGGAGCACCATCCTGCCATCGCCTTGATTTTAGCCCAAGCAAACCTGCATCAGACTTATGACTGCCACACTTACAGAAAGCACTTTTTTTTTTTAAATGACTAAATTTGTGGTCATTTGTTACAGCAGCAATAGGAAACTAATACAAGATTGTTCTAGAAATCAGGAACACACTATACTACATATGCCTTTTGCTTATCCCTGCGGTCTAGGATAATTTTTATTGCATGTAGGAGCTTTGACATACTTGGTGGCTGCATGATAGAGAAAAGAGGATGAAGCTCAGCATGCAAAGTGAAAACTGGGGGAGAGAAAGGAAAAAAATAATACGTGGTTTGTGTAGACATTAGTGGAAGAGGTACCCATCAAGTTCAAATCCAGGCTAACCTCCTCTAATCAGTGAATCCAAAATAAAGGCAATTTATTATGCTATTTCAATATTTTCTTTGTTCAGCTTTCACAGAAAAATTTTATGTATTTTAAGGAACTTATGTGCCACAGGTTGTAACTTTTATCACCTGCAATTTTTTAAAATCTTTAAACAAAATGTGGGAATATGCAAGTCAAATTTTATGAACCAATAAAAACATTGAAAAATAGAAATATCTCTACACTAACAAACTTGTAAGCTAAGGACCGTTAGAGAAGACCACATCAGTTATTGTTGAAATGGATTTCTCAACAGAATTATATCTTTTATTTAAAAATAAAAACTTCAGTAATCTAGAATAAATTATTTCATGAGAGCCACCAGAGGGCACAATATCCCTTGCAGAAGATAAAAGCCTGGCCATCAGACACTTCCTGGTTTTTTTTCTTTGAGGACACATATTATAGGGCAGAAAATGAACACCAACAGTATATTTCAATTTTTTCCATGTCATTTTACTAGATATATTTTACCTTGTTTTTATTTTTATCTTACAAGTCAACCTCAAAAACATAAAGCAGGAGAAATGAGCCATGACACTTTTTTTTTTGTTCAGTTTAGCCCAAGAGGGTAGGTGACAGAGAATAAAAGCACAATGAAATTGAAAGTATCATTTCTGCATTAACATCTTGCCCCCAAACACCATGCAGTGCTAAAAGTCACATCCCCAGCATGCAAGCACATTAAAATCGACGGTGATTTAAAATCCTGGCTTTTATTATGGGATGCTAAGTGTCTCCATGGGGCATGCTTCCCCTTTGGACTTAAGGTAAAGAAATATCAGTACAGAACAGTTAAGTCTCCCTACAGTAATAAAAATGGAAGAGCCATTTTTTTTTAATGTAGAATTCATGTCTAATGTTTTCTCTGTGGTCTGTGGTAGCATGGAGAAAAAAAACGTGCAGAAGAGACTAGGAAATTGCATCCCGACTCACAGTATAGAGAAACATGTTGCTGTTCAAAATCTTCCCTTTTCAATTTATCTATTACAAAAGCTTAGTGGGGGGCAGTCACCTCACATTTCTAGGACTTGATTTCTCTTATGAAATAATTATGCAAAACATTGGAAGGGAAATAAATGGGGAACAACAACCCAATCAAATATCATAGTCTTTTAGACTGAAGAAGAGATTCAGTCTGAAACTTCACCTGCATATGGCAGCTTTTCAATCAATATTGACCTCTGAAATGTCATTCTCTGTACTTAAATTACTCACTAAACCTTCTGTGTGGCTTTATCAAAATATTACCTTTTAATGTCACCTTTCTTTAAAATACTTAAAAGGGTGTTTTCCTTTTACGTCTCAGTGTTTGTGATTTAAAGGCTATCAGAGGAAATTATCATGATTATATGAGAAGAAATTGAGAGAGGAAATTAAGGGCCTGACCCCTAGTCACTAAGCTGGGTCTGTGGCATCTCTTGATACTTTCTGAAAGAAAAACACAATAAACACACTCTATTTCTTTAAACATATCTCTTTCATCTATGGATTTCACATCATCTAACAAACATCATACTTTTCAGAAGGAAGGAAAGGAAGCAGAATAATTAGGTTAAACCTATACTCACAGTCCGCAGGTCACTGCAGGAGGGACAGAAACCTATTAGGCCATGACGGAGGGACTGTGCTTGAGGAAAAGAGGCCCCTTCAGATTTCAAATGCATGACTTTGCAAAAGCCACCATGTGTGCCCATTTCAACACAATGGCACTCACACTCCAAGTCAAACGGCTGGGACCTCACAGCAACTGCTCAAGGTAAGGTTAGAGGGAGGTACAAGTTCCAGTCCTGGCTGTACCACCTGGGACTCTCTCCATGTGCCTCACTTTTCAGAGTTTGTTTTCTTCCTCGATCACAAGGAGGGAGTAGTGATAATCCACAATCACCCCACAAAGACCACTGGAGAGGTAGAAGGGAGAGCCTGAAACACCAGCTTGCAAGCTACAAAGTGCTATGTAAACATAAGGCATTGGTTTCACATCGAAATCTGACTCCAAACACAAGCTCTTTCTTAGGCTTCCCTGGAGTCTTTGTAATAATATGTTTCATGATTCTTTTCTAGGCCTTTGATGCTATGCTGAGATGAAAGCAGAAATAAGAATTATTAAAACCAAAAGACGCCCGTCAAATGTGGGACCATCTAATTCAGCATGTGCTGCAATGGACCAACCCATGAGGGCATCACACCAGACACCAGTCACCAGTCTGGGCCTCCAGACCAATGGATAGAGAGAAGCCATCCTCCCCACAGGCCCAAAGAAGAATCCAGTGCAGGTCGCAGTCCACAGCCAGTGCCACAGGTTTGGACCTGGTTATGCTCAGAGACTGTCTACTTCCCTTCTGAGTGGCCGTGGCTCTAGATCATTCCACAGCTCTCAGACCCCATGTGGGTAGATCACTTGATAAAACAACCTGACCCTAAATTCTTTTCAGAGGTGATTCAAACCCCAGGAATAAACTGCAAGGAAGAGGCCACAGCTGAAGCTGGGAACTCACAGAAGCACCCTCTCCTGCTCAACACAACATAACACAGAGCGAAAGCATCTGTAGAGGGGAAAGAGCTGACGAGTAGGTGGTTTGGGTCTAGAAGAGCAGGGTGCAAAGTTGTGCAGTTCGGTGTACTCTTCATTTGGAGAGATCCTGCCAAGAAACGACTTTAACAAAGCAAACACTTCCAGATTACCTTGACTTTGAAAAATAACTGAAAGGCGTAAGTAATCTCTGGACCGATTTTGCCTTTGAGTGGTTCTAAAGATATTAACTCTAAAAGGTCAGTTAAACATATATTATTAAAAA
Organism: Macroglossus sobrinus; assembly: GCA_004027375.1. Taxonomy (NCBI): domain Eukaryota; kingdom Metazoa; phylum Chordata; class Mammalia; order Chiroptera; family Pteropodidae; genus Macroglossus; species Macroglossus sobrinus. The sequence continues at coordinate 595,858 of PVKZ01000745.1, forward strand.
GCCAAAGGAAAGCATTGAAACGTTATTTCTAAGCCCTAGCCAAAAGCTTTCGGAATACTTCAGTTTAGGAAAAACCATTTTGAAATGCATAGGTTGGTGTCGCAAACCAGAAAAAAAAGGTAAAAGAACATTACGTCGCACTCCATTATTATTTCTCCCATCATTCTTTCTCCTTCCCTCAACATTTGTCTTTTTTTTTTTTTTTTTACATTATGAATTCTGTACGTCAACTTTTTAACGGCTGCTAAATACAGCAAGAATCAATGATCATTTCTAGAATGCAGAGACTAAAGCACTGGCCTCTGACACAGAAGCTTGCAGGGACAGTCCGGGGACCTGAATCTTTGTTTCTCTCCTGCGCCCACAGTAAACTCCCGCTGGTGAGGCGCCCTCTTCCCTGTGGCCCATGGCCTCACCCAGAACTTTCCATCTGTGTTTACTGGACCAGAATGACTGACATGGCCTCTTATCTCACAGAAGCTTATAGGACGACAACTTCCTTCTTTTCTCTTTTTTCTTTTTTCCCCTTTCCTAATATTAAGGTTGTTTTTTGTTTCTAACGCATTAAAATTTCTTAATAAAGCTTGAGGAAATATATAACACCTATTTCCACTTAGTTTGCATACAAAATTCAGAGGGTTATTTCTATGTGAATGTCAAGCCACACTTAGACTCTGTAAAGAAAACTGTGTGATGTTGACAATTTGCTAAGGGTAGGGCCAAAATGGGTTTTTGGTGGGTTGTGATTATTCTTATGGTGAGAAATATTCATGATGATGAGTAAGTGAAGACTTTCATATTGCTTCCCCAGTAAAACTAGTTCTTTTAACAGACCCCAAAATTTCTATTAGTCTGTACACAAAAGACTACATTAATTGTATTTCATCTAGTTTAGAATTTGTGGGCATAAATAGTGTAAAACTTAAAGTTTATTTACTAGAAAAGATAACGTGAGATGAAAATCTTTTTCTAGTTAAGAGTGACTTCAAACAGAGAAATTCAAGCCCTCTGGGGCAGAGCAGGGTGGAGGGAGGTGGAGGGTAGAGAGACACCAGAAAATGAAAGCTTATTATTGCATGCCCATATTTATCCGAGATTTCCTGAGCATTCCTCAAACATTATAGTGCAATATAATAACTCCAATTAATCAATAATCAATAATATTTCTATTTCTCTCTCAAGCAAAACATATATCCTTTGAGAATATATACTGAGCAAAACATGTAATAGTATATCATCTTTTAAAACACCAGTAATTTGACCTATAAATATATTTAAATAACAAACATATTATAGATAGCTATTCACATAGAACACAAAATGACACATAAACGTACAAAAATAAAGCAATCATGTTTTAACTCTTTTGTTTTTTTGTTGGATTTTTTTGTGGGGGGGGGAGTAAAGATATTAAAACAATTCAAATAACAGAATCGTCTTGTCATTATTTATCCTGGGGAACCCAGAGATATGTATACTGTGCACAGGCACCACCCCCAAAGGACAAAAGCAGCAAACATTCCTTCCTGGACATCTTATATCTCATACGATGGTTCAGAAAAGCCTGGAGGAAGTAGAAGCCTCCAAGTGTCATGAGATAGTCTTCTGTTAGCTGTTCAGTGGAAAGGAAAAATTAATCAGATCCCACCCCCACCTGGGTAAAGTGTGAAAATATCACGCTGTCCTTTGAGCAAGTGCAAGATACAACATGACTCCTCCTTGGACTCTCCCACACGTCACTCGCTAGGAAATATTTCTCAACTCGTGGTAAAAGCACCACCATTCTGGACCATTAGCAGGGGATTTCGGTGCCAAGAACAAGTTTGTCCTGCTCCAGCTGCTGCTGTAAAAAACATTTCTCCACTCAAAAAAAAAAAAAAAAAAGAAACATTTGGAGAACTCAGCTACTGAACCAGGTAGAATATGTACATTCTTCTTTCAGAAAACTGAATAGTTCTATGAATAAGTATCCCTGGTTTAAAAAAAAAAAAAGTGATCTTTTGTCCACAAAACATCATAATTCTCTTGAGAGCAAGGAATAGAAGGTAGAGTTCTCACATGGCATCTGGAGCCTGGCATACCCATGAGCTCCCAACAGGAACAGGAGAACTGTTCAGCTGGACATAATCACTCCAGTCTTGACGAAGCCCTAGGACAGGAAGCAGGAGTCCTGCTATGATCGGGGCTGGTCCTCACCTGAGCTGCCTCTTTAGAGAGGGAGTTGATGCTTGAGGAACTGGTCTCAGTTTTCCTTTTAAGGAAAAATGTAAGCTCTTGCAGCATCTTGAAGTGTTTTGGGGTCAGGAGGGAAGAGGACTCTGGCTTGTTCTCAAATAGAATTTTCGAGGGAGGCAGAGGAAGGCGGGCTCTCACGGCCCTCCGGGGGGCCCTCCGGGGCTGCCGTGGGGTCCTGCTGCTGGTGATAGATGTCCTGAATCAGCAGAGTGTTCATGACCTTCCACTCCCTGTACTTTGTGGCTGTCAGCTTCGGATCATCCAGCAACTGGTTAATCATGGCTAGGTCATGTTCTTTACACTGTCCAAGTAGAAACAAAAAGTTGGGGGGATGTTGTGAGTATCTTAGTTTTAATAAACCACCTTCAGCCCTTTTACAAATAAATGTACATAGTCATCATAAAATGATCAAAATGTGTTTACACGTTAATAATGAAATCCCTACAACAACCCCGAATGATATGGCAGGACATCCATTTAAATATGCTAGCCACAAAGAAGTTAAGTATCCTACCCAACGAAAGAACTAGACTTATAGCCAAGGTCTTCTGCGTTGCTCTTCCCTGATCAATGTATCATCTCACACCACTAATACATCTATCTCAGTGTGAATATTATTCCTCCTAGAACTCACAATTATATAATCATCTCATTGCTCATCCAAACTTCGCTAAGTAAAATTGAGACATATTATTTCCCCTAAGAAATAAGATAATACAAAATATGTCTCGTTTATTTCTTATTATCCTAAATTTTAATAAATCACACACATTTCATAAACATATAGACCATCTTTTCATTCAAAGACTACTAACTTTCCATGAAAACAGCATGTACTACAATGATACTAATGGAGTAAACAATCTAGTCATATTATTTCACCTCGCCTTCTCTGTCAACAATGACTCACATTTCTGAAATGTTGGGCTCAGGTTAGAGGAGTTTTCTGTAATCAAGAAATGAAATAAAAATAAAATGCAACAGCCTCCACATTAAAAAAAAAAAAAAGGGATCATTTATCCTGACAATTTTACCTTGGATCTTTCTTGTTCCCTCCATCCCTATGACCTTAATCCTGATTTTGGATGTAAAGTCCAATATGCCAACTTGATCTGCTGCTAGAGCCTCCTAAGTGAGTCCCTGCCTCCAGTCCCTGCTTTAAATCTATCCCACACATGGCAGTGCAGGAATCCACTGAAAATGGGGGGCCCTTCAGTCCTTCCCCTTCATGTCCAAGGTTCCGTGGACTTGAGTTCCATGTGTTGATTCTCCACTTTCTTCTTTCTTTCCACTCTAATAGCGTTGGTGTTCATTCACTCCCCCCAGCCATCCACAATGTTAGTTCGCACCTCCACGATGCTGTGTCACATGAAAAACCTTCCTCATGTATCTTCACCAGATGAACTCTAATTCCTAATGCTGCTTTCACATGAAACACTTTCCAATCTTTCTCTAACAGGTTTTATTGGAACTCATAAATCCATACTCACTTCAGGCATTGTGTCCTCCAAAAAATCTTCTCTGGACCTCCAAGTTGGATTTAGAAGCTTTTTCAGTACTCTCCTGCCCTCTTAGAATTTACTGTATTATGCTTAGATAGTCACAGACTTGTTATACCAGCAATTCTAGAGCTCCTTAAGGAAGGTGACTAAACATATTGTATTCATCCCTGTATTCTTCACACCTCACACAATGCTGAGTGCCAGGTAGGCATTCAACACATGTTTATTATTGAGCCACAGAAGGCATGTGTGCAGCAAAATACTCACAACCGTGCTCACTGGCCGCAGTTCAAATTCATGACCACTGCCAATAAGTGGGCTTTCACGACTATCCTCATCCCTTTCCTCTCTCACTCTCCCAAAGGACTATTTCAGAACTTCTTGTCCTTATCCATACCTTGCTCCCATCCTCCCTTGTAGCTGATGTATTTTTTGTTGTTGTTTTGAGGAAATTGCAACAATCAGAATACTCCCCCTAAGTTCCACTACTCATATCTGCATGAATATATTGCCGCTTTCCTTCCTTTTCATTTGGAGAAAATGTCTGTGCTCCTAGCAAAGCCCAATCTCTCCACTTGTGAACTATCACCCCCACACACTCAACAAATTCATTCTAGCATTTCTTCTCTTTTGGGTAACTCATCAATGTCCCATCTCCACTTGATTCTCACTGGCATCCGTGCATGCTGTTATAGTTCCCATCTTAAAAGCCACCTCTTGACTCCATATCCCTGTTCCAGCTAATGTTCCACTTTCTTCATTGTCTCCAAGGTCCCTGTCCCTATTCTTTCACAGACCCACTTTCACTAGTCTTATGTCCCCACCATTCTACCAAAACTGCTCTTGTTAAGGCCATCGATGATCTCCATGCTGTTAAATTCAATAATCAATTATTCATCTTCAACAGCATCTAAAATTGTTGAGGACTCTTTTTTGAACACTTTCATCATGTGGCTTCTGGGACACATTCTCCTGATTTTTCTCATCCCATGACAGCCACTTATTCTCAGTCTTCTTCACTGGCTCCTCCATGTGGCCCAGTCTCTTTAACACTGGGACACTCCAGAGCCCCAGCCTTTAGCCTCCTCTCTGTTCTGTCTACATTCATGCTCTTGGTAATCTCATGGAATCTCTGCCACTCTCCCTGTATACTGAGGGTCACAAATTAACTAGTTTATCTAAACTTCCTCTTCAGCAGCTCCACCTGGACACCTAACAAGCATCTCAAATATATCATGTCTAAAATGTCCAAATCTAAGTTTCTGTTATTCTCTACATGCCTTCCCCAGCCCCCATATGAAATGAGGCACCATATGAAATGATCCCCCTTTGCCTCTCTGCTCATTCCATTTCCACCCCATACTGCACCTCAACCATACTGACCTCTGCTTACCTTAAACTTATTAGGTACCTCCCTGCCACCCCCAAGGGATTTGCATGTCTGTTCTTTTCACCTGGAACATTCTACTTCAGATAGCCTCAAGGCTCATTCTCTTTCCTTTTTCAGATTTTACTCAAATTACATCTTTCAAAAAGGATTTCATCTCTATCCTAATTAAAAATCAATCCCTCAGCATCCTTTTTCCCCCTTCTCTTCTATCATCTAGCAAATCTATCATTACTTAGCATACTAAGTATGCTACATATCTTGTTTATTTTTTCCTCTACCTAAGTGTAAGCTTCATGAGGGCAGGCAATTTCATCTGATATACCCACTGCCACATACCCAAGTATCTGAAAGAATGATTGACACATGGTAGACGCATCTCTAAATGCTTATTGAAGAAAATAAGAATATGAAATAAGAAATGAATGAACAAATTATCTATTTACTTTTTAAGTTCTTTTGCATCATGAACCCTATTTAGAATCTGAGGAAAACCTCTTCATAAACAAATAAAAATGTGTTATATATATGTATATATAATATATATGTAATGTATATGTAATGTATATATAACTTATATCTAGATATCTATCTATTCATCTATTTATGTACAGACATTGCCTATAACTTTAGGGATTCTAGAATTGGCAGCATTTATGTCATCCAAACCAGGTATCTGGTCATAAGTGATCACAAATATTAATGGCACACAAATGTATTGTTTGTGCTCTATAGTTAGCTTTAACTTACATTTTGTTTGGGGTATTTTGTTACATTTTGTTTTCTTCTTCTCTTATTTCTAAATTGGTCAGAATAATATGTATTTCAAGGGAAATATATTATATATACAGTAGTCTGAATGATGAGATTTATGATTCTGAATCGAGAGAGCAAGAATGTATTATAGATGGAGAGCAAAGGATATATTTGGAGTTCAGGAAACCCAAGTAAGAAAACAGGTAGAAAAATAACTTAAAAAAGGATAACAGGCAGGCTGACCGGAACCTAGAAGCAGAGGAAAGGAGGTTAGATGGGTAACTAGGAAGGATTGCTGACAGAAAGTCAAGCTGGGCCAAGAGAATTTCCTTTCTTCTTTCTGAGTTCTCAACATCTACCTTTCAAAAACTAGCATTTTCAAATTCATAGTAATAATAATAATAATAATAATAATAATAATAATAATAATAATTAAGCTTTCATGCTTTATCACCATAGTGCCATTCATAGGAAATTATTTAAGGGTTTTTACTTTGTTCTTGAGAAATTTTGGCATCTGTTCAGAGCAGGATTCTAATATTTTATAGAAATAACTAATATCTTTGCAGATTAACAAAATTTGAAAAATCGATTTTTAAGGCAAATTTGAACTAACTACCCCTCTAAATTTGATGAAAGATCTTAGGAAAGGGTCTCTCTTTAAGGCTAACACTTCACACATGGTTTGAGCTCTAAACAATTCAAATTTCTTACCATTTGGCTCAAGTCTGTGTTAATTCTTTCATGATTAAAAGAAAAAACTAGGCGTGAATAAAGAGAAAGGAAATTAATGAAAGAACAGAACCTCTGAGTTCCCCCTAGACCCAGCACCCTGGGGTCAGCAGCATCACCCACCAGCCCTGCTCTCCCTGTGGTACAGGAGGCTTGCAAAATGCTTTGAACCACTTTTACAAAGTCCTTCTGACTTTCTGGTAGGCAGGCAGAGCTTAGTAGGGCTTCCAAAAAAATACTGTGAAAGAGAGAATGCTATCCTTTTATTTTTCACTCCAAATATGTAGTACATGGCTTGACTTAAGATCTCAGTGCTGGAAATATGCTCTAGCAAAGCTACTGGGAGGAAGAGAATTTGCTCCTTGACACAGAAAGTTTTAGGCAGACCCATGGATCATTCATTTTAAAATAAAGGCAGACTTAGCCAAAAGTTAATGGATGTTGCACTATCAGAAATTCCTAAAGATTTACACTTATAGGATGACATGACAGTTTGCTCGACTTCCTAGAAGAATTTCCACGGAGAGCATTTATCTCAAGACAATTCCAGTGTGGGAACAGTTCTTTATTGATGGACTGTGTTCTTTGCTAATATAAACATTATTGTTCAAATGGTTTCCTTGTTTCTGCGTTAAACTCTGTTGTCTTTGCTGGCCCACACTCTAGCTTTGAAGGATTTTTAAAATAAATATTGATATTGCTATGTAACATACATCAAGTGCATATATAATAAGATTTGTGCTTGATGAATCATCACAAAGTAAACACCTCTCTGTAATCACTACCAAGGACAAGAAAGGACCCTTACCCAGCCCCATATCCTCCTTTCCTCCACAAAGGCAATCACCATCCCGACTGCTTTGAATTTTAAAAACTATTAAATTAAATTAAATTAAAGATAGTTAAAATAAAATAATTCTTATAGTCTTTCGACATGAATAAACAGATATGTACCAAATCAGCTTCCTGCAACATATAGGTTAATGTGCTTTTTTTTTTCAGTAAAACCAATTTCCATATCACCATGTCTTCCCTCCTCCTGATGAGAGGTTCACAGGCCCATGTGACATCACTGACGGTCCAGCAGCCCCAGCATCACACCTTTGTGAGACCTAAGGGATCTGTGGAAAGGGCTTATTCTGGGTACACAGAGATAGCAGCTCTTCCCCCGGGTGTGGCCCTCTGTGTCCCTTGCTCTCTGGTACTCCTGCTCTTGGGAAATCCCCCTCTGCAAATACAGGCCTATCTAGTGACTTGCTGCTAATGAATAGGACACTGTAAATGTAATGTGATGTCGCAACCACGACTGGGGTGGGATTGTCTTGCTCGCTCACTCAGTCTTCCTCGCTCTCAGGGAAGCCAGCTTCCATTCTGGAAGCTACCCCAGAAACAGGCTCACAGGGCAAGTCACTGGACTTGCACCAACAGATAGCAAACAACAGAGACCCTCAGTCCAGCAACCTGCAAGGAACTGAATCCTGACAATGGCCATGTGCAAGCACCTGGAAGGACATCTTCAGCCAGGGAAGGGATGCATGCAGCCCCAGCTGACACCTGCATTACAGCCCCGGGCGGGTGGGGGACAGGAAGCACCAAACCAAGCTGTGCCCAGGTTCCTGACTCGCAGACACTGCGAAATAATCAGTGTTTATTGTTTGTAGTTGCTAAGTTTGGATTATTTTGTTACCTGGCAATAGATCATTAATACCCAGGGAGAAAAAAAGGAGCTGAATTCAATTCCATGGTCACGGTGCATGGAAAGGAAGAAGTCACAGAGAACAAACAACATGAGCTGGTAAAAGCTTTGAATTCTTTGTGCCAACCCGGCCTCCCAGCGGCCAGGCCAGGGCACAGTCCTGTGATAGCCTGGAACCTTGAGACTGTTCTGTGGGAAGCCTAGAACACAATTAGCCTCCATTTCCTGTTTCTCCCAACGCAGACTACGGCATGCTGTCCACTGATGCACATGTACCCTGGCCAGGTCCGCTTCCTCGAATGCCCTTCTTTCTTACCCTAAGATTCCTTTCCTCTTACCAACCAGTTGTCAGCACCTCCATGAAGCTGGCCCTAATGGCCTCAGGTAAGTGGCTGCTTTCCTCCATGGAGCTACCACAGCGCCCCAAGCCTGTATGGACAACCGCACCTATCACATTGCATTCTAATGTTTTCCTCTCTGTTCCCATTATCCACTGGGGTCCACTCAATGGTTCCAGCACCCTAGAGTAGGGCCTGGTACTTAGTAAGATTCAGGAAATATTTGTTCAATGAAAAATATACTCACTTATATCAGTCATCACAAATAAGAGTAACATCCCAAGATACTGTGGCATAGTTCATTGAAAAACTGAATAAGGGTAAAGAGGGTCCAATACTTGGTGATGGAAGGAGATTTAACTTTAGGTGGTAGACACACAATGCGACATACATATGATGTATTATCAAATTGTACACTTGCAACTTATTTGATTTTATTAACTAATTTACATCAATGAATTTAATAAAATAAATAAACATAAAAAGGAAAGACCAGAAATATTTACGAACTCTGTACTATGAAATATAGTATATTTGCCTTTGAAATGAGTGCTAGTGCTGTTTTTCAATTCCATTAAATGTGAGGAAATTTCTCTGCATTTAGATTTTCTTTGTATCATTAAAAAACCCCTTTGCCTTTCATCTTTCGGCCTCATTTTTGCAGCCTTGTAGGGTGCGTAGGTCTTCCACTGACTAACCAGAACATCTAAGAATCACTTAGCCATGGCTTTGTAGCCTTGTCCTTTTTGATTGCTGATATTTATTCCTGGAAAGAGACTCAAATTCTTGATGCAAAAGGGCAATGTACAAACCCGAATTAAATCGCAGGATCTATCAAAGCCTTTCAGAATCTATAAATCTTCTGCTAATTCAGGACTATTTTGTAAAGTATTGTGATCTCCTCCTCTTCATGCTACAATCTAAATGTGAGAGCAGGATGCTTTTGTTATAAAGAAACATTTTAGTTAGAGGAGGCCCCAAAAGTAGCTTCAGTACATCCTGTCCACTGCCCCTCGATCCTATTGTGAAAACATCTGCTGGTCTATTACCACAAAGTGTGTATTTTCCACTGTCTGGCTCTCATGGTGCATCTTGGCCGCAGGGCCTACAGCTGGGCGTCACTGAGGTTTTGCTTTATTTGAATGTAGTACAGAACAACGATACCCTCTGATAAATCAGGTGAAATCCCAAGATCTTATTAATATTACTGTTCATTCTCAGGAAGTGACTATCTTAAGCTCTCACCAACATCGACCATATCAGGTTAAAGTGTGCGAAAAATAAATTATACATGGGCCTTCCCTTCTAGGAGGCTAACATTTGAAATTTGACACCAGAGCAAGGCCTATTGTGGACAAGGGCATTGGTGCTACTGCATGAATGTTCTGGGACTTTAAAAACGTCAAGCTTCATTTCATCCCCACAGAGACTGGATTTGCTTTTACTGCCCTCCCCCTCCATGAATTTGTGGTTGGCACAAATCTCTCTGCAGAAGTAGCTGTTCCTTGCCCCACATCCACAGAGTTTAAACGCAGTTTAATTTTTTTTTTTTTTACCTTTAATGTGCTATTCAAGGTTCGGATTTTGTGCAGTTTCTCATTTATGGATGGATTTTTGCACCGTTTCACAAAGGACTTTCTCAGCTCCTTTTTGGTTGACGGTCGTCGGTCCCCAAGAGGAGATAGACTAGCTTGCTCTAATGACTTGTAGAGCTTCTCCATTTCATCATCTTCACACGCTTTTGTCTCCTCTATTAAAATGAAAAAAAAAAGCAATAACAATAAACCCAGTTAAAGTCCAGGTAAGAGCATTAAACACTGTGGTCCCAAAACAAGGCCCTGCTGACATTTTGATCTCAGACTTCCAGAACAGTGAGACAATGAATTTTTGTTGTCTAAGCCACTCAGTGTTTGGCACTTTGTTACAACAGAGCCATGTTCCTTTGAAAGCACTAAAAAAAAAAAAAAAATCAATTCCAGGCCTCTCTCCTAACTTCTGGTAGCTCCTTGGCTTGTGGACCGTAACTCCAATCATCAGATGGTGTTTTTCCTGTGTGCGTGTCTCTGTCCAAATATCCCCGTATTATAAAGGAATACCAGTCTTACTGGTTTAGAGCTCACTCTACTGACCTTATCTTAACTAATTATACCTGCAACTACCCAATTTCTAATAAGGTCACATTCTGAGGTACTGGGAGTTAGGACTTCAGCATAGGAATTTTTGAAGAACACAACTAAACCACAATAGTCCACCATCCAGCCTGCCAACATTCATGTCTTTCTCACATGCAAAATACATTCACACCATCCCGACATCTCCAAAAGTCTTAATCCATTCCAATATCAGCTCTAAGTCCAAAATCTAATCCAAATATCATCTAAATCTGGTATTGGTGAGACTCAGGGAATGATTCATCTTATGGCAAAATTTCTCTCCATCTGTAAATCTGTGAAATCAAATCAGTTATCTGCTTCTAAAATACAATGATGGACAGGCAAACCCAAACAAACTCATACACACCCTCCAGCCTGAGAACCACTGCCCCAGACTTTCTAATGTCCTTCACAGAACTGTTCTTTAGGAGATGGAAACTGCCTGTGGTCTGTGGCTTTGAGCAGCTAATGATCATTCCTCACACTACTTCTACTCCCCTTTCTGACCGTACCTCGCCAGCCTCAGCCCAAGAACTTTTACTGAAGTAACTCTATCCAAGATCCAGGGGACTGCATGTGCTAGGCTGATCCAATAGCAGTTTCATCATGCAGGTCACAGTCACTTATTTAGGAATGAGAGTGGGTTTTCAGATCAGGCTAATTTGGGCCAAGGACTTCAGTTCTAAGACTTTAGGATATCAGAGAATCACTCTCTCTTTTTTCCTAAACTGAGTGGTATCATGATGTGAGCTGGAAGATGCCAGGAATCATCCCAAGGATAGTGAGAATGGAGCCAATCTACAGGAAAGAGCTGAGACATACATCCTGCTGATAGCACTGGAGTTCTCTCAGCTTATGGGATCCAATATATTGCCTTTGGTAAGATGCTCTGAGGTGGTTTAAGTCACATGCAACTGGAAGGGCCTCAGATGACACAGAAGGTTACCTAAAGAAAATCTTCATCTCTTGACATTGCTTTAATTTCTCACTAAGAACTGCAGCCCTTTATTCCTTCATTCTCTGAAGATAGTCTTGGAAAAGATACACACCGAGATTTCTTTTTCCACCACATACTCCTTAGTATCTGCGCATTTAACTTTCTGTCCTGAAAACAAGCTTGATAGAGAACCATACAAAAATATGGCATTGGGCCAAACATTAGAGAAAAGCATGCACTAGTAGGCTAGGAGCATCAAAATCAAGCAAATTTCACCTACTTTTGTAAGATTAGAAATCTTTAAGCAATGATTAGTTTTCCTTCATTCACTGCCAAGAAGTCACAACAGGTATTCCCAATACTCCTTCATTAAATGGAAAGCAAAGATGTTGGACTAACTTTGCAACTGACTTAAAGTATTGGTCAGTAAACTTTTTTTATCTCTACCAAAAATCTCAAAAAAAAGAGTAAAAATATTCCAAACTACATTTGAAAAACAATTAGACATTTTGTTCAGGCTCTGTGCATATATCAATGATGGATTTTTGTCAATAAGCACATTAAAAAATGTTCAACATCACTAGTCATCAGAGAAATGCAAACCAAAACCACAATGAGATACTACTTCACACCTATCAAGATGGCTAAAATCAAAAAGACAGAAAATAATAAGTGTGGGTGAGGATATGAAGAAATTGGAACCTTTATACATTGTTGGTGGCAATGTAAAATGGAGCCGCCACTTTAGAAAACAGTTTGGCAGTTCCTCAAAATACTAAACATAAAGCTATTTTACCGTCCAGAAATCCTACTTAGGTATATATTCAAGAGAATTAAAAAACTTGAACATGATAGCAGCATAGCAGCATTATTCACATAGATGAAAGGCTGGAGCAGTTGAAATGTTCATCAACTGATGAATTGATAAACAAGATGTAGCATCTGCACACAATGAAATATTATTCAGTAATTTAAAGAAATCAAGTACTGAACATACTACGACATACATTAACCTTGAAAACATTGTGCTAAGTAAAAGAAGCAAATCACAGAAGACCACGTATATGAGCCCATTTGTATGAAATGTCCAGAACAAAAAAATCTATAGAGACAAAAAGTAGATTACTGATTGCTTTAGGAAAAGAAAGAGAAATGACAGTTAGAGCATATGAGTTTTGTTTTGTGTGTGTGTGTATATATGTATGTGTATGTGTGTGTGTGTGTGTGTGTGTGTGTGTGTGTGTGTTGCTTACAATGTTCTCAGATTAGATTGTGGTGATAGCTGCACAACTCTGTGAAGATACTGAGACCACCAAACTATACATATTTATATGTGAGTTTTATGGTATATGAATTATATTTCAAGCTGTAAAAAATATATATATATTTCTGCTATGTATGATTATCATGATAACTGATTACCATACACAGCAGAAATATTAAACATGATAACAGTTCTGAAGTTAAGCTGGAGACATAAGAATGTCTTATGAAAATACATCTGAGTCTTAAGGGCAACATTATAATTAAGGACTTTGAGAGTTTCAGACACACAAGGGTATGGTAATTTTTGTCCTTTTTTAATTGCTAAGCAGGTGGAGCTCTATTTTGAATAAAGCCTAACTACATAGCTTTCAACATCACAGTATTTTTTTTTTAGATTTTCCAATACCACAGTATTTTTAAAGTTAAGTAATACATATTTAAGAAATTTCAAGATGCAAATCGAACAAATATATAACAAAGAAGATAAACAGAGTGATTTTTAAAATTTCCCTGTGCTTAATTGTGCTAAAGATTATGATCAAAAATAAAATTACTTTTGACTAATACATTAGTTTGTAATTATGTCAGAGTAAAATGATTATACTAAGAATGTGTATTTAAGTCAACAGATGTTAAATTGGTAAAGGTGAAAAAACTTTACGATCTTGAAATAATGTGCCTTAAAGTACATTCCTTAAATGAAAAATAAGTAGGACTGCTTTTTAGGATTTCATAATTGTTTAAAATATTTATATAGCTATATATTATCTTTTGTTAAAAATATCAGAGGTTATCTCCCTCCCTAACACACATTCCTTCCCCTGACTTAAACTTTTGGTTTGTGTGTGTGTGTGTGTGTGTGTGTGTGTGTGTGTGTGTGTGTGCATGCGCACATTTATATTCATAACTTTAAAACTGACACCAAGTAAAGTGGATCTATTAAGATTACTGAAAGTGAATACAGAATTTGCCTAAAATATGACCAAATAATGTTCAAATATCAAACACTCTCTATTTGAATTCTTTCAGAATGTGGAGATAATAGTGAGTATGTTCAGATAAAGTTAAAGCAGTTGGGAAAATATGGGGAAATAAAAGGCAAATCGCTACTATGTCCTTGCCTCTCCATCATCATTTCTCCTTAGAGGAAACAGGAAACTGAAAGCCTCTATGCCTGACCTCTAAGAACCTGATTCCAGAATCACCTACAAACATAAGGACAATAAAATAATAATGTGAGGAGTCAAGAACAATACCCTTATTGGCTCTTTTGTTTCATAATTTATTGCTAGATACTCGGAGGACATACCCGTGATCCAACCATGTTGTTTTTACTGCTGTTAATGGCTGGTGCTTAGGTCTTCACAGGGCCATAAAATGAGCATCTAATAATAATGGAAGTAGATGATGAATAGGGTCATGGAGAGGGCAGGGGGAAGACCCGAAGGATATAAGCACACAAGAAACATGACTTGAACCTGAGCCCAAGGCAAAGAGAGAGTCCCTCCCGATTGCTGCACTGAGACTAATGCTGGCTTGTTAACCCTACAGCACTATCTTTGTACTTTTAAGGAGCTTCTCCATAAATATTGTAAAAATCCCTTTCATATTTTTATGTAAATATTTGTCTAAATTGTAATTTCATATTAGAAAACACAAGATTATTTCTCTTACCAGATTGTCAGAAAAGCAAAGAAAAAAAAAACTGGTAGAAAAAAAATCATTGGTTTTTCTCTCATTGGAAACAGAAGCCAAGTTAATTATTTCCACCTCTTTTGTCTTCTGATACAAAATAAATGAATTTTGTCAGACAGTCAACTATTTCCAATGAAATTGGAATATCCCTTCTCTCAAGAGTGTATTTTAGTCTTACATAAAATATCAAGACTCTAATTCCCTTCTCTACAGAAGGCACTTTATAGACTATCTCATCAAGCCTAAGTGCTTTGTCAAAAAAGATGAAAACTATTTTTTATTTTATGGATGAGAAAAAAAATAGAGACTCTTGGAAAACAGTAAGTAATCTTTCCCAAATGTAAATCGGTAATGGACTTAAGAATAAAAGTTTATTTCCACACTATGTTGTCCACGGGCTTCTAAACCAGTCTTCTCAAACTCTCATAGGTGAAAATCACCTGGAGATCTTGTTAAAATGCAGATTCTGCCTCACACAGTCTAGGTTGGTGCTGACATTCTAAATGTTTAGTAAGCTGCTAGGTGATGCCAGAACTGCTGGTCCATGGACCATACTTTGAGTAGCAAGACTAGACTGTTTGCCATCAATTTATCATGAAACACCAGCCTCAGCTAATTGGGGGAAAAAAGGGACAGGAGTCACAATAAAAAAGTTAGGACTTGTCCAAAAAGCAGCATCTATTTTCTCTGTGCCACATCTGAGTTAATATATATATACATACATACTTATGGCTTTGCTCAACAGAGTATTCCAGAATCCCTGCTCTATAGCATCACTATCTCCTTTGTGGACTTGGCACGATTTTGAAGTAAATGCTGGTGACTATTTACATCCGTTAGACTAGCTCAGGACATCTTAAGGGGTGGGATTAGTAAACTTTCTCGAAACTCAGGTCAGCAATCTAACATTTCCTACACAAGAAAGACACGGTATTTTTTTTTTTTTAACAAGATCTTTTTTGGTAATATTAGCAAATGAGACAAAACAAAGTTTTGAACTAATGGTTAAAAGTTCGCTCCTTTCCAAGATTATGCCAAATGGCTTTGCTCTTCCCTTCTCATCCTCCTACATATCCCAGCCTATTGTTTGCTTCTGACGGAAAGGGCATGTTCCAGTAGGCCCAGAATTTGGCTGTCAAGAACATTGTATGCAGATTCTTTCTTTACAAGCTGTATTTTTAACTTTGCCTCCCCCACTACCTTATTTTTGGTGTTTCCTTGTGCTTTCTAGAAAGCGGTTCTTATTTTCTCTTGAGCACATAAATGCTGGCTTCAGGAGACAAGAGGGGAATTTGTACACTATATTTCACATTCAAATTTAAAAGCAAAATTTTTAGAGATTGGAAAAGTCTAAATGATGTTCAAAGGAAATAATGTTAGTTCCCAAACATGAAACACTTGGAAAGGTTTAGGTAGAAACAGAATTCTCTGTTTTCTGAGCAATGTTCTAAGTGCTTGAGAAAGGAAATACAGGGGAAGGTGCTTGTTACAAAGAGAAGAAATAACTATATAGTTATTTGGATGTTCAGTGCGGCCTTTCAGACTTGACGAATGTTATTTAATACAGCACCTGATGTCAACAGATCAAAAGCGTTGTATAGGCTTTCTCTAAATAGTGACTCTGACAACTCTACAACACAGCAAAAATCTTGTATCATAATGACAGACAAATTTAACTGATACAACTAATATAAATCTGAATAACTCATCTTAAGGGTAAGGATATAATCGACACAAGAACATTAGCACAGTATAATTTTGAGGGATACTGCCTGTGTCTGCTGCCCTTGCTGCTGGTGGAGATTATTGAGTTTTGACTATGTGACAGGCACCGTGTTAACTGCTGTACCAACCTTAGGTCATTATCTTGGTAACAACCCTATGAGAAAAGTGTTATTAACTTTGATGTGAAGGAAAGAATGTCAAGACATAGATTTAAAATGTCGACCAAAGTCACAAAGGGACAAACCAGGTTCTGACCAAAGCTCACTACTTTAAACATTTTGAATAAAGTTCAATGAAAAAGATTTCAAATCAGATGATCTATAGCCACTGAGATGGCAGCTGGCTGGACTGGCCAGGCCAAGGCTCAGATGCCTGTTCCCACTCCTCTTGTCTTCCAAGAGAAAAATCTCCACCCAGAGCATCTGCTTTTGAGGTGCCCATGTTTAATACATCAAAATCAGTTCTCACAGGACCAAAGGGCACCAGACTCTCAGACAGGAAATTCACGAGCTAGCCAGCAGCCTAGGGCACAGTCCAGATGATCAGATTCTCTGCTTGGATGTTTGAACTGGGCACCTGAGGATAATAACCAGTTCAAATTGGGAGCAGAAGGTGAGAGTCAAAGTCATCAGAGGCTGTGGCCCTGTATATAACAAAGGTATAAGTGCTTAAAAACAGAGAATGCAATGTTGGAAGAATGCTAGCTGGGAAAGATATGATTGAAGAATATATGGCAAGTAAAAAAATTCTATAAGAGAAAAAAAACAGATTGGAAGTAAGAGAGAGCATCCAAGTATAAAGCTGGTATTTTCACACATACTCTTGTAAGTCTGAGAAAACAGTAGTTTCACTTTAATTTTCCGTATTTTTCTATTTTTGCTTTATATTCTCTACTGAGTCACGTACCTATTTTCTCTTAGGTGTTTGATGTTTCTATTAAGTAAGGCAACTCAATACTCTTCTACTATATTATTGTTTTTATTGATAACAAACCTACTATATTGGATGATTTTTATTGTTGTTCTTTTATTATCATTGCCTCTGTGGCAGAGGTGTGCCTAGTTTATCTGACACCCAGAGTGGACCATTTTAAATATCCTTGCCCCAACTCTTCAGAGTTGTTAAACTTCTAAAATTTTCACCTGTAACTTTACTTCTCTTTGAGTATAAGGATCCTCCTTTTCCTATTCTCTCTCTTCTGAACCTACATATCTTATGACCTCTAATTCCTTAAACCACTTAAATTTTTCAATCTGTTGATGTCCCTCTGAGATTACATATCTCCAAAATTTAGATTATGCTTGTCATCATCTTCAAACCCCTTGCCTCAGTGACTTCCCATCATCTCCCACTCAGGGAAAGTAATATGAAGTAAGGTGGAAAAAGATGAGATAAAGGTCTGACAACTAAAAATGAACTAATTATATTGGACAAATTTACAGATAACCTAATCAGTATTATTTCATGCCATCTTCTAGGGATCTTTAGCCACCTGGCCTGGAGCAGAGGAAGTAGATGTTTGGATCATCAGTGATTGAGTTATAAATTATAGATCCAAGATTTTCCCAGGAGTAAATATTCTCATTTTCAGATCACTTCTCAAATTATAGCTCAAAAAAATAAATCAATAGGAAATCTTCTAGGGATTAAATTAAGTGATAGATATACAAAGATCAAGATCAGTCTTCACCTTGATAAGCATGCGAAAGAACTCTCCAAGTCTCTCTTTTACTTTCTATTTCCACTGTCGCCCCAGCTATTAGAAAAGCTTCCCAACTCTTCTAATTCCCTTATTTTTAAGAGAATAAATCTCTTATTTTCTTCTACTCTACATTCGAAAGTTAACATAATTTTTCTGAAGTTAGTTCAATTTAGGATTACTCTGGTTGGAAATGGTCATTCATCATCTATTGAAATAAATTAACGACTAGCCCAGTTTTCAACATCATCCAAAGTTCTTTTCTCTCTTCCCCACGTCTCCTCTCTCTACACACAGAACCACCCACTTAGATCACATCTTAGATCACATCTTTGCTGCTTTTGTCCACATGTTGAGTCCCCGCACACTTTTAAATGCCTCCAGTACTTTGTGTCTCCTAATGGCATTTATTTTACTCTGCTTTCTTTGGTTAAGTGCATCTTATTCCTCCCACTCTATTAGATGTTAAAATGTTTTAGACTAGAAATTGTATATTGCTCATCTCTCTATTCTTATTACCACAATGTACTTAAATAGGTATTAGGTACTCAAAAATAAAAATAATGCTAAGTTGAATGGAGTTCAGTATTCATCTTTTTCTTTTTATTATCTTCTTCCTCAAGAGACATGCCACAAAATTCCTATAGCAACCTCTGAAGTAGCTAGCTAAAATAATGCAGCATCTGTACTTCTTGCACTCAGATTATATAAAAATCTTTGTAATATTTGTTAAGTCCCCAAATCTGGTTCATTTATGCCACTTCCTGAGATGTCATGCATGCTCTAGTGTGCTTGTCTCTTCACTAAAAATGCTTTTTATTCAACATGATTCCCAGATTAATTGTCTGTACCTGTACTTGAAAAATATATTTGCATAAATTGGGTTTCATCTTATTAGCGGTGATTAGCTAGTCACCACCCAAGGTATAGTCAGTCACTCCATTCATGGAATAAGTAGAGTGAAATTTTCTCCATGTTGTTATCATATTTAAGTAGAGACATATAATGTGAGTGATCATCACAAATGCATAATTCCTGGGCCAAATAACCTCTTTAAAAAAAAAAAAAAGGTATAGCATAGTGAAAAAATGAGATGAACATTTCATTAACCCCAATCACCTCTTTTCCCCGATGCCTTATAGAGAGACTGAGGAATCCAGGGAGCTCTGGGCTCTGGAACTCTGAAACCACCAATGTGGAAAGGCAATTAACGTTCTGAATTTTTTAATAGTTTACACAGCAGGGTAGAAATTCCTAAAAGGATATTTAGATTCAGCACAGAATTCTAACAACCACATTTTAATTGCATACACACTGCAAAATATGTCTCTCATTGTCAGAATAAAAAGCAGGCTATACTTCATGCTGTTTGCTTGTGTCAGGGCTCAGTTATTAATCTTTAAGCATCTTTTCTTAAATAGTTCCTTTCTCTAGCAAACGAATCTTGAATTTGGGTCTTAATTTAAAATCTTAACTCCTGTTTTGGGTCATAGTGAAACTTCTATCAGTCCCTGTCATGAAAACATCCTGAATGATATTTCAGTCACAGGAAAGTCAGGGCTTTTATTTCCTTTTTTAATTGTCAGGAAAAAAAGTAATTTTTTAAAAGTCAGAAAAATAAAAAGCTACTTTCTTCTCTAAACATATAGGTTTAAAAAAAAAAAGCAAAATACACAATCTGATTCTCCATAGCAAATCATCAGAAATACAAGCAAAGACTGAGTAGCTGTTTCCATAGCAATGACTTTATGTAGTTTTAACTCCTCTGGGAATTTAACCAAATCCTCAGCAGCAGCAGAAAATCACCAGCAAAAATTTTGTATCATATGGTAACTGCCAACAAATCAGTGAGAGAAGAATACTTTTATTTTCTCTTTATTTCTACTGAGAGAAATATCTTCATGTCAAGCTGTTTGAAGAAGCATACAGATTCTATTGGGCACTCTGCAGTTAACTCAGAATTTGAAAATATAAGGTGTCTTCCTTATTAGGTTCAAAGCACTGCAAGTACCCAGCCAGGCTCTGCAATGCATGCATCCCAAGAGCAACATTTAGACATGGGTAAGAACTGCACACAACTTCCTATGATTCTCAAATCAGTCATCCTAAACAAAACTTTCAATCTGCAGAGTTATCCCTTGGGAAAGAAATGCAAATGGAATCGTATTCTCTATTTTGCTTTCAAAGCCATCTTCCTCCTGGTGTGCTGAGGGTGAGGGTGTGAGTATGGGTGTATGTATGAAACTGTTCTACCTTATGGACCAATGGTTATGAGTTTTTAGCAGGGAAAGAAGAGATGTGGTACTTTCAATTACTTTCTCTAGTGTCACCAGTCCTAGATCTGGAAGGATTTTCTAAGGATGAAGTTAGAGGCCATCAAGTTTGAAATATTTAAACTCTCTCTTCAGTGTGTCTTTGTCAGAACAAAGGTTATGATCAATATGCAATATGCAATTAATAGCCAATGAAAATGACTGTCTCAGAGTGAGTAAACCTCCAATGACAAGGAATGCATTCCTTCCTTTTCGAATGTTTTCAATCTTAAAAGGAACTTTTCTATGCTGAACCTAAAATTATCTTCTTTTTAGTTGTACCACTGGCCTCAATTTTGTACTTCTGAGCAGTACTTCTGCATAACAGTACTTCATACACTGGAAGCCAGCATTCGTCTACCATTTTCCATTCCTCAGTCAAAATGTGACCCCTCCATATCCCTCAGTGGCGTTACTTCCATCACCCTCCATATTTCATCTCATTCACTGGTAGAAGTGGATTGTTTTGCCAATAACTTCACTCACTCTACTTTTTTTGAAATGTAAAGTATATTGTTGGCCAAAGTTAGAGGTGTCAAGCAAAAATGCCATCAGAAGCCAGACAGATAACTCGACTGCATGAAACTTCTTCAGGTAAGGCCACAGGGAGTGGGGACAACTGTGGTGACTTGGAGAATGAGTTCTCAGCCTCAGTATTCAGAATCTTTAAAATGCTGTACACACACACACACACACACACACACACACACACACACACACAACTGGGTTCGCAATTGTAATCCTTGGCCTAAATTACTCTGATATCAAATCCTAAATTAATAAGGTACATCTGAAGATTTGAGAACTTAAAAAAACTTTACCACTCTGACTAAATACCATGGGAATGTAGCTAGTTAGCTTTCTCTCAACAGCATCCTGAAAAGACACAAACCAAACTCATCATCTTCTCATTGCTCAATATCTCATATCAGGTGAGCTTGTTCTACACTAGAATGAATAAGACACAGACCATCAAAAAGAGATATCATGATTGTTTCAATAAAAGAAAAGTTAGTCTGAATAAAAGATAAGGACCAACTATCACAGAGTACTAAGAAAGCTCATGTTATTAATTAATTAATTTCTAGACTCTATTAACTCTTTCCTTTGCTAAGACTTAAAATGTGGGTATTTTTTTTTAACATACACTGCTCTATTTTTGTTTAAAAGCTCTGAGCTTTCTCCAAAGTATACGTTAATTGTCTGTCTTCCTGTTAACCTCACAGGCACCTTCAAGAACCCACTAACTGTACCAACCAAACCTTATCCATGGTCATGGCCCAGGAAAGGTGATTGCTCTAAATTTGTTTGGAACCATGGAGGTTATATCATAATTATGCCCACAAGCTCCAGAGCATAGCACATGGAGTTAAAAAGAGATAAACTTTTCCTCAGATTGGTGAAAAAATATCAGCATATGATCATTTCTCATAGTCATAAGCATTTGGTTAGTGATGCTTATAAGAGGTCATGATTGGCCTCGAAACTGGCTTCCCATATGCAAACTCCTCTATCAAAGTAGCCCCTGTGCTTAGCTGCACCTGACCATCCAATTACTGCATCATCATTCATGACATTTAACACTCTTTTCACAAGTTAACATGAGAGTTCCACAACCAAATCAAAGAAGAGTAAACAATTTCTTGGTTTACCTCTGTCCACCATCTTTGATCCAGTAGGCTTGTCTGGGACACTAAGATGGTCTAGGTTGCTACTCAGTGAGGACGTGTCATCACTAGATAAAGAGTTCAAAAATCCACTTTCTGACATGGCAAAGCTGTTTTCCAGGGCCTTGCAACTATTTGCCTCCGAGGGTGCAGGCGAGTGAAGCTGCACAGCGATTGCTATAGATTGTCCCGCCTCTTCAGCAGTAGATGAACTGTTAACCATGTTGATCCAAGACTGTCTTTCTTTAGATGAGGTCAAACTGCTGGGTGTTTTCATTGTACTTTCCAGGGAAGAGAAAGAACTTGACGTTTCACTAGATTTCAGGGAAGATGAAGACGCCTGTTGTGCCTATTTTGCATAAATAAAATCAAAAAAGAATAAAATAAATCATGATTAAACCAGCATTTTCCACTTTTAATATTCAATAAAGGTACCTCAATATTTCAAAAAGTGGCCAGTAATAAGAGTCAAAAAAAAACCATATTAGGTATCTGTATGACAGACATTATGATACCATTTTCTAAAACCAATTTGTGTAACTGTGAATTCACTGTTCTAGGATCCGAAAGATCTCCATTGCATGATTTACCCTATTCTTCAGTGCTCTTCAGAAACTTAAAAAGCCTCTTGGGAGAATTCTTTGTAAAAACAAAGGATTGTTTGAATAAAAAGTAGATTGCAGTTTATCACTGAATTTCACTGATCGAGCAAAAACTCTTAAGAAAGGTGATTAAGAGAAAGAATGCAAGAGCTAGAGCTAGATTGGAAGCAAAATCATATTAAGCGAGTGGAGACCAGTGATGTGGGGCAAAGTGCATCTATTTCAATCCTCACTTATCTTTCACATATTTCTCCGTACATAACTGGTATCGGCTCATAACTACATAGGTTAAATAATGTTGTCAGTTCTCTTCATTATTTTAAAAACTTTAATAAACTTTCACCAAAGAAGACAAGAATACATTCTCAGGCTCCTGATTAATTAAAGAGAAACCAAAAACTGCACTACAGACTATGAAAAGTGTGTTGATAGTGTAGGAACTTCCTGAAGCAGATTGTAACATACAGTTTAAGGAGAAATGGCAATCCTTGGCAAAATTTTCACCAATCATGCATTGGTGAAATTTTCATCAATGATGCATTGATGGAGAAGACATCAACACAGCACCACTAATTGTCCTCTCTTGGGAAAGACTCATTTGTCTTGAAATCTCAGACTTTCTGAGATTTTATCTTTGTTACATTTTGATGTAAAAATGTATTAGGAAAATGATGATGGCAGATATTAGCTTTTGTCTTTTGGAGTTATTTTGTTTTTAATATCCTATAGAGCAAAATAATGACTTGGCAATAATATGTTGTCCTCCACTTTTCATTTTATTGGTCAGTAAAATCCAAACATCTAGACACCTGTGCTCTCTGAGTTGCCCAATGTCTCCAAGGGCAGATAAGACAGAGAAGGCATTTTATGGTTTAGTTTCATTATATCATTCTACGGAATACTCCTGTCACTTTCAAGCATCTAAAACTCCAAGAATGGAGGAGAGAGGGAACTGCCAGAGGGAAGAATCCAAAGGGTAAACTAGGATTTTCTCCTGAAAAACCTCAAAATCATTGCAACTAACTCAGAATGGCTGACTTTGTTTCAAACCAATTATTCCCAAGGATTTTGTAAGTTCTAAGTACTGAGTTCTGATGGAAAAAGCCAGTATGTAACCAATGCATGCCCAGTTGCTGCACAGTAGACAAGAATTGTTAAATGATAAATAAACCCACTTTTTAATAGCATGACATTGAAATATCCAGTTAAAATACTAACTCATCACACAAATCTTCTAAATAATAGTATATTTGCAAAGACATGAAAGCTTTCCATTCAGGAATGTGTCAATGAGCTTGGGAACCAATTGCCTTAAATCATTCCAACCATTTAATAACTAAGAGATCAAAAAAAGACCTATAATTCACTAAATAAAATCCCAGTTATCTAGAGGAAATAATGCACACCCCTCCCCAAACTGTCTAATATACTCAATATAGAACCTACAAAAGAAATATTAACAAAAATACCCATTCAGGCCCAGTCCTGACACATTCCTCTATGGTGAGCTATTTTGGTAAATCGATTGGCTTCCATGTGATCAACTAGTTTCCTTTTCTGAAAAGAGACCAAGCACAAGCATTTCCTGTTGCCCCTGCTAATACTCTCTAATTTGATGACAGCAAATTAACAAGTGGGCTCTTTGAGCAGAAAACTACACATCGATGCTGCAGCACATTCCATAAGTCTCTGAACCTCAAAACTCTGTTTAAAGGCCTAGGGAAAGACAGGTTAAATGCACATCAGAAGTCTCTGTGAATAGGATTCCTGTTTGTGATAATACTCAAAAACAGTGCAAGTACTTTCAATCCATTTTTTCCTAGCACCATAGAATATGTATAAATTTGATTTTAAAGAGGAGAAAAGAAAAATGAGCCAGAAAGAAGGAGAAGAATAAGAAGGTGGAGGAGAAGGGTAGGGGGAAGGGGAAGGAAGAGGAATGAGGAGAAAAACTGTAGAGAAGGGAAAAGGAAATGAGAAAAAGATTATATATATCAGGTCAGAGAGAGTTTTCATTAGAATACAGATTGACAAAATACAAACCAAGGGAACTTGGAGCATAGTTACAGATTATTCAATATGGGAACGTGCTTAATGGGTAGTGTGGAGCCAAATCATGGTTCGTTGTTACCATTCTGTACCTATGAACAGCTTCGTGTTAAACAAAGAACATTTAGCTCAGTGTCTTCTGTGATACTCATAAAACTCCCCATTGCAAATCAAATGAAGGTAGAAAGGTGTGACAGTCTCACCCCTGTGTGGTCAACCCAAGTCCATTCTTCCAGTGTCAGTTCAGGGCCCAGCTCCTCCCAGAAGCCTTCTCTGGGGGCCTCAGGGTGAGACAGAGACCTTTAACTGGTGCTCCTGAGTTTACTTCTAGCATACCAAGTGGACTATTATTTTCATCGTCAACTGATACTGTAATTGCTGACTGACTTGTTAATTTTTGTTGGTGAGTTGAGAACAGACTGTTTTTAACCGTTTTTGCATTTCCATTTGTTGTATCTGTGCCCGACACACAGGTGGTCACAAATTAAGACCAAGATAGTGCAAACTAGAGAGCCAGTGGTGTGAAGAAAAATAGCCCTGAGTAGTTCAACCTCTTACTGAAGAGTACCCTGAAATTCCCTGTATGTTGTTATGGATGATTTATCCTAATCCTTGGATCTAAAAGTGGCTGGTGCTGGCTGCAAAGATTCTCATAAACTGTTCTCATGATCTCAAACAAAACTATTATTTTATTTATTAGAGATTGATAATTATAGATGGTTTCCTCATTTCAGAACATTTGGGATTTAAATATTTTATTTTTTAATGAGAAAATTAGGGGCATTTTAAAGATCTCAGTGTTAATGAAGAAACTATGTATATGACTACATGAAAAATTCAATATGACTTTCTCCCATTTTCTATATGAAACACTTTTATTTATTGAAGAAGCATAGTTCAAATGCTAATTAGCTACAAACCCTATTTCTGTATTGCTTTAAAAATAGAAGTTTGACATGGAGAAAAATAATTTTAACTGGCCACCAAAAGCTTGTAATTGGGAAAAAATGAGTCAGTATATAAATCTTAAGCTATATTAGTCAAAGCACATAAAAATGGAAGATAAAAGAATAATTTAAGACCAAACATAATAAAACTAATTTAAAAAAAGGAACATGCACAACTTTTCCTTCATTTTATTAGCTATACTAATAAAAACAAACCAGGCCATTGCTGTTAATCCCTAGAAAGTATGGTTTGTATTTCTACCGCATGCTAGTAGAAGATTTGCCCTAAAAATTTGATATCCTTGTATAGTATACTCCTTACTCTATGCCTGACCTTCAGCATGACCTTGGGCAATCAACTAAAAAAAGACACTCCTCACTCCAATCCTTAGTATCCATGACCTTGGAGAAGCCACTTTATCTCCAAGTCTTATTCTACTGATTTCTCAACCCCCTCTTCACCCTAGTCCATTCTCCCCTCCAAATGACAGTTACAGTATTTCTAAAACATGAAACAGATGACAATATTCCTTTACTGAAAATCCTCTAATAATTTCCCTTATATGTAAAAAAAAAAAAAAAAAAAATAGCCATAGCCTTTAATAGTTGAGAAGGCCTACATGGACCCCTAGCTATCCCTCCAGAACCATTTCCCTCTGCCTACCTTCTCTTTTTTCCCACCACATTGGACTTCTTTCTGTTCATTGATTAAATCTCCCATTCCTTCTGCCTGAAAGGCTCTTTCTGCGGATTGTTTTTTGGCTGCCTCCTTCCCATCATTTTGGTCTCAATTCAAATATCACTTCCTCAGTAGGCTCTTCCTTGGCGGTGACAGGCAAACCAATATCCTCCCATTCTCAACGCTGGTCTCTCCCTAGCATAAATGCCCTATTTTTTTCTTCATACCACTTATCAGTACTAGAGGTTATTTTCTTTGAATCACAAATCTATGGTGCCTCTTTCTCACTTTAGAACTTATGATGCGCATGGGAAGAGACATTGTTTATTTCAGTTCAGCATCCCTTATCCACAGCATTACCTGGTACGTGGTCCATATGCAAAAATACTCATTAGCTACCTGACTGACTGACTCAGATTTATCAAGAGGAGCAAATAAAATAACATAAAAGAATATTTTAATAAAACGTAAGCTTTTAAGTTTGTGAATGATACTTAGGACAGTTAAATTTACTTCTCTAGAATCTGTCTTCCTCACTTGTAAAACTATAGAATTTTGGGGAGAGTCAAATGGAACCATCCTTCTCATAGCAACATGAAAATACCAGACAAATGTAAAGTAGTAACTCCTAATTCACCCAAGGAAATATTTGCAGAGCAACAAATCTGTGGAAGTTGATTTTGTTTCAAATATGTATTAGGCACAGCCATAAATGTTATGAGTAAAGAAAAATATATTAGACACTGCCTCTGACTTTAAGAATTTAATAATTAGAGAAGTAAATCAGATAAACAAAATCTATAATACAAGGCAGATGACAACAACATGAAAAAGGAGTCAAAAAAACAATGTACTATAAGAATGAGAAGACTTCAAGAGAGGGCAGGATTATCCTGCCTTACAGGCCTAGGAGAGCTTGAATGAAGGATGTAACATTTGAACCGGTCTCGAAAGATATTAAAAACGCAGAATTGGGGGGACGAGGGTGGCGAGTGGTTCCTACAAGTGGAAAAACTTAATAATTCTAGGCACAAAGGAAGGAAAATCTTTGGGTAAATGACAGGCAGTTTGTTGGGCTGATGACAAAGGATGAATCAGCAACAACCGTAATGGCAATCTGAAGTGAGCCCAAGGGCCTTAAATATCAAGCCCATGAGTCCAGAATTAATTTGATAAACAAC